>MDKI01098142.1:0-51274 GCA_005239505.1 Nicotiana paniculata
ACATCATTAGTGGGAGTATCTTCCAGCTTATCCTAGAGGCTTCAAGGTATACCCGCTGGCGTTCGTGGGCCTTGGCGTCTCTTCTATCCCTTTGTCTCCACTTCTGTCTTGTTTTTCCTCTAGTTTCAGAGACAGTCATATATTTCCTTCTAGACTTTGTATTTAGCACTCTTATAGACAGTTCGTGAGTTTGTGACTCCAGGTTTTGGGAAAATTATGCGTCAATGTATTATGTTGTCTTTACTTAGTTTGAAAACCATATTTATTTATTTCCGCTGTTAAGTTGTGAACTATTTGTAGCTTATTCTTTTAAATCAATGTTAATATGCCAGTTTATCTATACACGTTGGCTTGTCTAGCGTGTTCAACTTTAGACGCCAGCACGGCCCGATGGTGGGATTTCGGGGTGTGAAAAGTTTGTATCACAACACTAGGTTACTTAGGTCTCAAAACTCATGGAAAACTTGGTAGAGTCTGAGGGATCGGTACAGAGACGTCTGTATTTATCCCCCAGAGGCTGCGAAGTTAGGATGAATCCATATTTCTTTTCTTCTCTGTCGTGCGCTATGAATTCTGATTACCGATTGAGTTTTTATTCTATTCTCTCGCAGATGGCGTGGATGCGTGCTTCCCTTGGTTCCGCTCAGTAGCCTGAAACTCCTGCTACAGCTCCTACTCGGGGTCGAGGTCGAGGACGAGGCCGTGCTAGAGGCCGAGGCTGGGGCCGGGCTCAGCCTAGAGCAGCAGCCCTAGTGGAGGACCCTCAGGTCGAGTCTGACGAGGAGGTCCCAGTTCCGGCAGTTCCAGTTGGACCAGCTCAAGTCCCAGAGGGGTTCATAGCTACCCCAGTTCTTTAGGACGCCTTTGGCCATCTAGTCAGACTCATGGAGAGTGTAGCATAGGCGGGTCTTCTTCCTACAGCACTAGCCGTCTTTCAGGCTGGGGGAGGTGCCCAGACTCCTGCTGCCCGCGTGCCAGAGCAGCTAGCTCCACAGTGTCAGACTTCGGCACCTCAGCTAGCCGGAGTAGCTCAGACGGGTATTGCAGCACCGGTAGCAGAGGGAGAAGCTACGTCAGCAAATGCTTTGTGGAGTCTGGACAAGTTCACTAAGTTATTCACTGCTACTTTTACTGGTTCACCATTAAAGGACCCCCAGGATTATTTGGACAACTACCGTGAGGTTCTTCGGAACATGGGCATAGTGGAGTCCAACGGAGTTGACTTCGCTACTTTTCGGTTATCTGGCACAACCAAGAGTTGGTGGGGAGACTATTGCTTAGCCAGACCAGCCAGGTCTGCACCTTTGACTTGGACTCAGTTCTCAGAGGTATTTTTGGGGAAGTTCCTTCCCATTACTCCGAGAGAGGACATTCAGAGGCAGTTTGAGCGTCTCCAGCAGGGATCTATGTCAGTCACTCAGTACGAGACCAGGTTCATCACTCAAGTCCTTGCCATAAGAAGACCCATTATTACTTCCCATAAACCTGTAGGGAAGTTCACTTCAAAATAGGATTTGCCGCATGTCGTGCAAGAAGCTTATTCAAGCGGGGCTTACAAGATGATTGATGTAGAGGGAATGAGATTCGGCCCTATCAATAACAAGTTTTTGAAGAAATATTATCCTTGAAGTGCCACACTCCTTGACGCATGAGCCTAAACTGCATGTTCCTACACTCCTGGCCCGCATGAGTCTAAACTATATACGGCCAACCAAAAAAAAACAAAAAAAAGGTATGCTTGGTTGAAAACTTCGAAAGAGGCGGCCTAGGCAATAGTAGAGAAAAAAAAAGTCTGAATAGGTTGAAAACATCGCGAGAGGTGGCCTAGCAAAAATTAGGACATAAAGAATTAAAAAAAAAGACCATCCTTCTGAACTACGGTATGACTTGATCCTCTTCACTGAGGTGAGTAGGCAACTTAGAGTTTCATTCTGAGTTCAGTCACATAAGTTCAAAATATACATAATCCCCCAATCGTTGTCCGAATGAAGTACGATGGAGTGTAATTCATTCAATCAACACTTGGAAATCGAGTTGAGAGACCGTTCTTCTGTTAAACTTTGGATCCTATTTGATTTAAAGGGGGCAAGCCGCTATGGTAAATTGGTGTCTTCAATTAAATGATTAATATATTTTTTGAGGTTGTCGAGCATTTGCATTCAAGCCCGAGAATCCGTTATTCCTTCACGTTCGCCACACCTTCAAGTTATTTTTGTCAACCTTCATGAAATTTTAAATTAAGAGAGACTTGGACCCAAGATATTTGGTGAGAATTAAGAAGGTCTTACAATCTCAAGTCTCCCATACCAAGATACAAATATTTTGGTGAAGTCGCGCTAATTTGAAACTGTCAGCATATCAGGAACCAAAGTTGACTTCAAAATATTATCGGAAACTATTATTAAGGGATTAAGTTTTGCATTTTGGATATGTTATAGATTTGGAAGTTAAGTTCCCAATGGATCAAACAGTTTGTGATTTCGACATTCCTACATAGAGATACAAATATTTTGGTGAAGTTGTACAAATCTGAAATCGTCGACGTGACAGAATTTAAATTTAGCTTCAAAATAATATCTTGGACGATTCTCAAAGTGTTTGATTCCAAATTTTGGATATGTCTTAGATATTGAAGTTTAGTTTCCAGAAAATAAACGGTTCATAATTTCGACATTCCAATAAGATACAAATACTTTGGTGAAGTTGTGCAAATCTGAAATCGTCGACATGACAACATTTAAAGTTAGCTTCAAAATAATATCTGGAATGATTCTCAAAGTATTTGATTCCGAATTTTGGATATGTCTTAGATATTGAAGTCTATTTTCCATAAAATCAAGTGGTTCATGATTTCGACGTTCCTACACCAAGATATGAATTTTTTTGGTGAGGCTGCACAAATCTGAAATTTTCAATGTGGTGGAAGCTAAAGTTGGTTTTAAAGTTTTACCTGCGGCGATTTTAAGGGTGTTAGTCTCGAACTTTTAAAAGTATTCTCATTTTTAAATATATTCGTTGCGAACTTTTAAAGGTGTTCGTCTCGAACTTTTAAAGTCATTTAAATTTTCAATAATTTTCGCTGCGAACTTTTAAAGGTGTTCGTCTCGAACTTTTAAGGCATTCGGACTTTTAAGGTTTTCGTTCCGAACTTTTAAAAGGCATATGTTTCGAACTTTTAAAGGTTTCGTCTTGAACTTTTAAAAGTGCTCGTGACAAACTTTAAAAGGTCCCCACGATCGACTTTTAAGGATTTCTACCACGAACCTTTAAGGATCTTTGTACGAACTTTTATGAGTCTTTGCCGCAAATTTTAAAGGTATTCATCGCAGGCTTTTAAGGGTCTTCACCGCGAGCTTTTAAAAGTCTTCACCGCGAACTTTTAAAGGTCTTCACTATGAAGTTTTAAAGATCATAAATGTGAGCTTTTAAGGATCTTTGCAAGAACTTTTATTGGTCTTGGCCATAAATTTTAAAGGTCTTAATCGCGGATATTATGGGCTTCGCCGCAAATTTTAAATATTTTTGATCGCGAGCTTTTAAGGGTGTTTGTCACAAATTTTAAAGGTTCATCGCGGACTTTATGGGCTTCGCCGCAAATTTTAAATGTATTCATCGTGTGCTTATAAAGGTCTTCACCGTGAACTTTTAAAAGTCTTCACCGCAAACTTTTAAACGTATTCACTCTGAAATTTTAAAGATCATGACCACGAGCTTTTAAGGATCTTCGCGCGAACTTTTATTGGTCTTCCCCGCAAATTTTAAAGGCATTCGTCGCGAACTTTTAAAGGTCTTCACCGCGAACTTTTAAAGATGTTGACCACGGCCTTTTAAGGACCTTCATGCGAACTTTTATGGGTCTTCCCCACAAATTTTTAAGATTCTTCATAGCGTGCTTTTAAAGGTCTTCACAACGAATAATCTCTCTGATAGTCGGTCCTTGAGAGTAATCTCTCCGATATTCGGACAAGGATGCGTACCCATCCTCTCACACCCTATGATGGTCTTCTTCATACATGGGTCATCGTGTTAAAAAAAAGAACAAATCCTTCTTGTTTCACCTACAAAAAAAAGGACAATAGAATAAAGAAAGCACAAGAAAAGAAGAAGAAATTACCTTCGCGTCAATGCTCCCAAATCGTCAAAAGTAGACTCAAAGTGGTTGGCAAACGTTGAAAGTGAAACTAATAGAATAAAGAGTATTGTATTTATAGAAGACATAAGGCAGCTCTTAGAGGTGAATTGCCGATGTGGAATTGCGTATTTTGCACTCCGGATAGAATTCAACTACTGCATTGTTACTTCGTAATAGGATTAGTCTTCGCAGGAATCCAAAAGCAATTGAAATTGCTATTTGTAATTAAGATCACTAGCGGCTAAGACTTGTAGTCAAATCGTGGGAAGCTTTGTATTAAAATAACATGTCTCACGGTGAAGCTTACAATTGAATGCATTCAAATTGTGTGAAGTTTTCTAATCATTGCAATAAAAAAAAAAAAGTGATCCAATCATTACAATAAGTTTTGATTTAAGTTTCCTATTGAGGTAATTGATTGGTTACATATGTAACGGATTACATGGTAGTACTCTGTATTCTACTCTGGCATGCGATAAATTTGACAAGTTAGCAATACTTCGTGATCCGTTTGCGGTTACGACAAGCCTATACCTCAACAAATCTTGAAGCAGGGGGCATTTGTAGGCATGCAAATTTTATTGAATATAAATTCAATAAAATTATTTGGACCATTTTAAATGTATTAGTCCAAATAAATACTATGAGCTAATATAATTGAATTAATTATATAAGTCTAATATATATGGATTAAATAAATAAGTTTTAATCCATTGGACTAGCCCATTTAATTGGGCTAAACTGATGAGCCCACTTCATCAGGCCCAATATGCTATTTTCCTAGAGGCCCAGTTTGGTGCCCCGTGTCAAATGATGTGGCACGCCAAGTCAAACGGAAGAGCTAATAAGATTGTGCCACGTGTCAAAATGACATGGCATGCTAAATCATATTAAAAGGACAATGAAATCGGGCCACGTGTGCACGTGACATGTTCTGGCCAATCAAATGCGGCCATGTCACACTTCAATTTGATTGGTCGGAAAAAGTTTGTTCTTATCACAACTCCTCTCTTCCACAACTATAAATAGAGGTCTTCTTAACTCAGAAAAGACATCAGAAGTTATAACAAGAAGCAAGAGGGAGCTCGTGGATCAAACGCTGCAGATTTCTCTAAAAGCTACAAGCATTCAAGTGTTCTAAGGATTAAAAGATCAAGACGAAGATTCAAGAGCAAGCTGCAAGCCCTTGGATTAAAAATACGTCAAGATCAAGATCAGGCCTCAAACACTTGGATTAAAATAAAATAAAATTCGAAGATTAAGCTCAAAAGCTCTTTTTATTTACTATTGGAAAGAAGAATCAGAGGATTCATGGATATTGTAACACTCAAATATTCGAAATAAAATACTACGATTGTTGTGATATTTTTCGGTCTTGATTTTATTTTCTCGACGCAATTTATTGTCTACAGTATTCAATAGTACTTTATCAATTTTTAGGCCTTTAATAAATAATTCATTACTCTTTGTTATCGGAGAGTTATAAATGAAGAGATAGAGGGTAAAAATTATTTTCATGGAAAATATTTTCCTAAAAAATATTTTTATGAAAAATGAATAGTTTTATTACTTTTTTCCCTTGTTTGATTGGTGAGTGAAAAATATTTTCTTGTGTTTGGTTAGAGAGTAGAAAATATTTTTTTTGTTGAGATGAAGAAAAATACTTTTTCTGCATGAAAAGAAAGTATTCTTTTTGTTAAAATGAAAAAAATACTTTTTTGTTGAAATGAAAAAAAAGCTATCTACAACATGGAAAGAAAGCACTATTAATAATATTTTTATTTAGGGTGGGATGGGTAGGTGAGGGTGGAACGGGGTTTGGGTTTGGGGTGGGCGGTGGGTGTTGGTGGGGATAGAAAATAGGGTGGGGAAGATTGAGGAGTTCTAGAAAATGTTTTCCATTATCTTAATACGAAAAAAATATATTCCAAAATATTTAAGTCAAGTAAATATGAAAAAATTAAAAAATATTTTCTGAAAAATAATTTCTTTTGTACCAATCACACCCATAATCTTGAGAAGAAAATCTATACTAAGAATAAGGATCCAAACGGAAATTGAGAATGAGGAAAGCTACAAATAGGACTTATAAATCGCATTCGATAACTGCGACATATAAATCGCATTCGATAACTGCGACATATAAATCGCAATTGAAATAGACTTAGCATGGCATGCGTTAATTTCCATTCGATGAATGCGACTTGTAGATCATCAATGCAACTTATAAACACATTACTTATAAATCTCATTTAATATAAATATGTGTGTTTATTTTATTCAAAAAACGGTTGATAATGAAAATGAAAATGGGGAAAGCAGCAAAAGAGCAATTGAATAGAGCTCTGACTGAACATCTCAATACCATTCATGAAACTCTGCAAGTTTAATTATATAACTCCTTTAATTTTCTTTTTTGCATTTTTTATTTATATTTTAATGATGTGATTTATGAAAAAATAGTTTTTTTTTTTTTTTTTTTGTAAGTATTGAATCAAACACTATTATAATCACTTGAAAGAAGTAATTCAAATAGGTGAACAGCTTTATAAACAAGCCACTATGGTCTATGTGTCAATCTTTCTTTTTTCTCTTTAATATATTTAATTTTGCTGCTTAAAGTTCCAACTTTTATGATATATGCCATCTTTGTACTTATATTTGGTTTTGCTGAAATGGTTTACATTCCATATTTATGTTTATTTATGCCTCTATTAGGAGTCTATTAGGGTTACTTGGTGGCTACTCCACACAAACGCTAATTCATGCCTATAAATAAGGCTATATATGTCATTCAAAGACTATCTCAACAATTCCATAAACTCTCAGAATTCCATGAAACTCTTGGAATATTCATTAAGAGAGTAAAGACATGTCAAATATGTCTTGCTCAAAGTCCTATGTTCGAGAAATACGCTGCTAAGGCCCTCGAATCATGGAGATAATCACGAGAGAAGAATCGAGGGATAAACAGAGTTGTAACTCGCAATGTTTATCAATAAAATACTGTTTTTTTTATAATTGTTTGTGATTGCAGTTTTATTTTTCTGCACAAATTTATTACAAACATTCAGTTATTGGTATATCTTGAAAATATGAAGGGATTACCAAAAAGAAACTTAAAACATCTGAATCCGTCAGGTATCTGTATAAATAAAACAGAACCAGGTTTCAAATGAACTAGTATTTTGTCTGATTCCTGCTTTCTTCGCTTATGAAAATCTTCAGCCACTTATTCGGTACTTTCAAATGCAAAGTATGATCGCTCCCATGCTCATAAGCTCCTGCACTGCTGCACAACAACATGCTTCACATACCCCAGTGTCTTGCTTAGATCATATTTGTTGGTCCAAGTAAAGGTTAGTTTTGAAAACTGACAAAGGAACTCAGGCATGAACCAAGTCCATCCTTCCAGCTCCATTCCTTGTGTGCATAGAGACGGGCAGATTCAAGCATGTGGGATGCATGTGAAGGAGATAAGCTTAAATTGATGTATTTGATATCTCCTGATCGAAAAGGTTGCATAATTGATAAGGAGAAGGACTCCTTAATCAAAGAGAATACTATCCAAGATAGGGAAGGAGTTAGAAGTTGAAATCAACTAGAACTCTTCCACCAAGGAACACTACTAGAAAACGGCAGATTTCCGACGGCCAAAACGGTCGGAAATCACAAATTTCCGACTATTTTCCGACTGAAACTGGTCGGTCGGAAATAAGTTGGTCGGAAAACGATTTCCGACCGAATCAGTCGGTTATTTCCGACAGATTCGGTCAGAAATTTCAGAAGGTCAAACAAATAAAATTAATAATTAAATAAACTTTAATTTTTTTTTTAAAAAACATTTCCGACTGAATCTGTCGGAAACTAATAATTAAAAATTAAATTTTATTTATTTTCCGACGGAATCCGTCGAGAATGTGTGAATGTATATTTTTGTTTAAATTTTTTTAAAGAAAATTCCGACCAAATCGGTCGAAAACTGTGAATTTATGGTTAAATTTGGGCAGTTGTCCGACAGTTTCCCTCGGAATTTTGTGTAAAACTGGGCAGAACTCTGCCCACTTTCGAGCTACACCACCTGTCAAACTAGTACAAATAAAAAATAGCAACCAACATACATTATCAACAATCTAAACCAACCATACATTAATATCATTAATACCAATCATTAAACCTAACAATTTTGGGTATAAAAACATCCAAATAGTAGCCCACATTCAAGTTTAAAAGCAATACATACAGTTGTCTCTCACAATCAAGTTTACCAATGAACCAAAATATCACAACTAAACTACTACACATCAGATTCAGTTTGTTCATCATCAGATAAATCATGCCCATATTTACTCATGAATTTATGCATCTTGGCAATTGTTCCATTTTGGGAGTCCAATCGTTGCTTCAATTCACGAATCTCGGTTCTCATATCTTCCATTTGTTCTTGATTTCGATGAGAAGAATTGGCTAAGAGTGGGTTTGGAAGACCTGTAGGTCGACATACTCCTAGTCCGTAGACTCTGCCTTTATTTACTCCGTCCGCTGACTGTGTCCACAATGAAGCCATATCATCAGGTGTTGGTTGAGTTGAAGGAGGCTGAGTTTGTAGCCATTCTTACAACCTTTTATGATAATCTTCCTGAAATGAAAAACATAATTATCATGTAAACAAACTAATATTAATGAATCAAGCAATATCCTATATTGTGATATCCTACTAAACACATTTAACACATTTAATATTCAATTAGTTATTGTGTATTTTAACCTGTCCACTAACAATTCACTTAAAACAAGTAAAACTATCAAGTGGAGTAATAAACACTGGCCAACATGAATATGGTGCAGCAGAGACAGAAAATGGAGTAAATCCATCTGCGCATAATCCCAACCTAATGTTTCTTGGTTCACTAGCAAACTCGGGGAACACCCTATCAAAATGCTTCCAGGCTTCTCCATCTGACGGATGGAAAAGAATACCAGGTGGCCTTCTTTGTTCATGGTGTCATCTCATATGAGGAACATAGCTCATTGATGCATACAGCCTCTTTAACCTATGTATAAGAGGTAGTAATGCATCGGTTTAACTGGAACTTTCTTTTTTGTATTGGCATTTGTGACTTTCTTAAAACGAGGCTGATTACAAAATTTACAGTTCTCTAGAGATGCGTCATCCTTATAGAATAACATGCAACCTTTCTGACAACAATCAATTCTCTCCGATGAAAGACCCAACTTGGAAACCAATTTTTTAGCAATGTAGAAATCTTTTGGTAAGTCAATGTTACTCGGATTAAGTTCATTCATAAGCCCAATAATAGAATCCATACCCGCTTGGGAAATAGAACTATCCGATTTAATACTTAGCAATCTAATCACAACAGACAACTTGGAATGTACCGAGCCTTCATACAATGGACGATTAGCTTCCACTAATTGTTCATAGAAACGCTTAGCCTCATCATTTGGTTCGAATTGAACCCCAGGAAACGTCCCAAAAGCATCCATCATCATTTCATTGTATCGAGAATTTTCAACATTATGATCTGCAATGGGATTACCCTCACCACCAAAAGACTTATGAAAATTAACATCTTCTAAACTAGCATGATGCTCCCCATGAACCGTCCATATGTAATAATTTTCTACAAACCCTTTCTTATAGAGATGGACTTTAACTTCATCTGATTTCAATAACTTAACACACTTACATTTCATACAAGGACACCTAATCCTTCCTCCAATAAGAAAATCATCAAGTCTTTGAGCCTTAGCAATAAATTCAGCAACCCCTTCAATAAATTCATCCCTCAACCCCGCACGATTAGGATGATTTCTATTATACATCCATCTGTGATGCACAAATTCCAGCTACACAAATAGAAATCTATAAATAAGATACTTAAAGGATGGGAACATTTATATATTCAAGCAAAGGAAATTAAAACCATCCTACTCCACTCCCATCCTACAACTTACTTTGCCTACAATATTCCTTTAAGTGATCTCCCTAATATTAATATCCGAAAATGAAAATCTTAAATGGTTTTTTTTCTTTATTGATTTTCTGCCCATCAAGTAATGTATTAAAATAACTTTCAAAATTTTGAGAGGTGCATTTTTCAGACTACTAATGTCGTTCTCTTTCTTTCGAAGTTCAACATCAATAGCCATTTGATTTTTGGAGTTGGTTTTATGTTTAGTTTGGTTTTCAAGAAATAGTTACTGCATGTGTGTTGCTTCTATATATATTGAACTAGTTTGGACTCTTTCATATGATAAAAACTTACTACTTGCTATTTATGCAGTGGAGTCCTTTAGTTCTATTTCCTACTAGTTATAGAGGATTGGTACTAACATAAATAAATAGATTTATGCACGAAATAAGTTAACTCTCCTCTAGAAAGTGAAACAAAAACTCAAAGTTTATGCTAACTTACTATTACAATTCTTTAAAAGCAAATAAGTTACAATTCACGAACGAAGACTCAAGTTAACTACCAAAGAACTAATTTATGAGGGTATTTATTTACAAACTCCGTCAAGATTTTATTTTTATATAAGTAGGAGACTGTTTATAAAATCACAAAAATTGGGAATTATAAGAAACAACACATATTTACTGAATAACAAATTGATTTTATAGACTAAACAGTGGATGAACCTTCCCCAATTCAGCCACAAAGAAAGTGTTAAGAAATATCAAGCTTATTAAAACAAAAATCTACAACCTCTGCAAAGTACAATTACCAACAAACAAAGTTTCAGACGATGCGCAGAGAATGACATACCGATTGCTCTACATGAAAAGATAAGCATTCAAGTATTCACCATATTGAAAGATCCAAGCAAAAACCTAAAACAATTTTTAGAAAGTTTCTTCAATCAATGTAAACTGCAGTAGTACTTGCGGAACATGAATGGTACAATTTATCATATTCAGCAAGCTATTACTACAAATTCAATGGATCATATCAGGTGTAGGGATAGCTGCTTGAGGCAGTAGACCTTCTACACCTGTTTTTGTGTGCGCACACAAGTTTATGTGCATGCGTATAAAGTAAACAATTCATTCAAACTTAACAACAAGATAAATGCCCTTGAATTGCACTTGAAGTTCATTAATTTTTTAGCCACTCATTATATTAATGCCCCATTACTCAAAACATTGACATTCACTCATTGCAATAGGATTCATTTCCTCCTCTTTTTTGCTCCAAAGGTTGAGAATTTGACTATTGATGATAGTCATGAACTTCAAGTTAGCTTTTTTGAAAATTTCCCAAATGTTAAGCTGTTGCATATAACAATATCTCATAATTTAGAAGAAGATTATGCAGATGGGAGTTTTATTACTTGGTCAAAACTTCTTGCTTTGCGCCCTAACTTGACTGGAGTTTGCTTCAGTAATTGCTGCGTTAGGGTAAGTATCTGATTAAGGAATGTTTAATTGTTTGCTTTTATCATATCTTAGTTTATTACAACGTGAAAATATATACTAATCATTTATTTATTTATTTTCCTCTTGTGAAAGCTTTTGGGCTTAGAAATTATTCCAAAATGTTTAACCCCGAGCTTCGCCAGTTGGAGCATGTGCAGTTGGGACTAGAGTTTTTTGATATAGATCTAGTCTCTGGTTCTCTTTCCTTGATTCGAATTTCTCCCAAATTGATCGTACTACAGATTCAGATAACAGTTCTATTTATTCGTTTATTCTCGTATAGTTCTTTTACTTTATACGCAAACTTACATAGTTTTTATAAGAAAAGAAGTGAAAAACTTACCTGGGCAGTGGAGGGTCTCGACGGACCTGCAGCGGCACCGGAGACTGTAGCTCGTTGATGGAAGCGGCGGGTTTGGGTGGGGAAGTTTGAGTGAGAGAGAGAGAAGAGAGAAGGAAGAAAAGAGGGAAAGGAAAAGAAAGGGGGTTGCGCTGAGGGTACCCTCTGACCGATTCGATATGTAACTTTGTCAAAAGGAGTCTACCTCGTGTTACTAAAGATTTCCGACCGAACCGGTCGCTAAATTTTTTTATTTATTTTTAATTATTTCCGACCGCATTGGTCGGTAACAGTAACATGGAATTTTTCGCCAAAATTTACGACGGACATAGATGGAATATTAGTCGTAACTATTATTAAAAATTGAAAAATATATTTTTATGCATATTCCGACCGATTCCTAATTTTTTCCGTCGGAAATTTCTGTCAGAAAATGACAGTGTTTTAGTAGTGGAAGAGTAGCATCAGAATTCTAGTTAATCTTTATTTACTAACTCTATAAATATCAGTATTGTTCTCTTTTATAGGTGATACACACATAATGAAGTTAAGCACGAATTGAGAGCAAAATAGCAAGGTATTTTTTGAGCAATTCCTGTGAGATTTAAGAGTGCGATCCTGAAGCTACACGAACCAGATTGAAGAATCAGCTCCATAAAGAGTTTTATGTGTCTTTCTTTATTTCAAATTCAAAGTGTAGTAGGCGTTTTGAGTTGTACCTTTCAGCTTTCTTAGAAGCAAATTGTACTAGGTACCTGAGTTGTATCTTTCAAGTTAGAGTTAACTTGACGTAGTCGCAACAACTTGTAGCGTGTTGCTATAAGGGTTAGAATTAATCCTTAGATTTGCTAGAGTTTATAAACTTTGTTGTTGGATCAGAGTTGTAGTGAAGTTTTTGGAGAAATCCTACTGGATAGTAGGTCGTGATTTTTTCACCTTTTGAGCCGGGTGTTTTCCATGTAAAATACTTGTGTTCTTTACTTTCTGTGTTTATTATTCCGCAACAGTAGTAGTTGGAACACATAGAAGAACTAGGTCCTTCTATAATCTGTGCACGCGAAAAATTAGACACCACATAAATCACCCCCCTCTTGTGTGGTATTGAAGTATAAAACATCAATTGATATCAGAGCAGATTATCCTTGAAGAGGCTAACACCTTAGGAACAGATCAAGATGAGCGCACCACCTGGAAACTGGGAAGGGCAATCCACTAATAGGCTTCACTCGTTAATGGTCAGTGCTACTCTTGGTGAAAAAACAGGATGAGAGATCACATCATCGGAGAAGACTATGAGCTATGAGACATTGTCACTGATGGTCCCCTAGCTACCATGAAGAAGAATGCTGAAGGAATAGATGTGCCAAAAACAAGAGTTGACTGCAATGCTAAGGACTTGAGGAAATGGAAAAAGAATGCTAAGGCCAAGAAATGGCTTGTGTGTGGACTTGGTCCAGACGAGGACTGTAGAATTCAAAGTTGTACCACTGCTGAGGAAATCTGGGACACTATGCAAGTGGCTCATGAAGGAACACCTCAAGTGAAGAAGTCCAAAGGAACACTGTTGTATTCTCAACATGAGAATTTCACCATGAAGGAAGGGGAAACCATCTAGGAGATATATACAAGGTTCACCACACTGACAAATGAACTTAAGTCTCTTGGAAGGATTATTCTTGAAGAAGACTGTGATGACCCAAAGGGTCATCTTATAAATTAAGACTCCATTTCAGGCTCATTAGCCTTAAAAATATTAACTTTAATTACCTCGATTTGCATGCGCAGTCCGGACGTGAAACCAGAAAGCTTTTATGTGAAAATATGATGAATAGAAATTTTTGGAATTTAAAACTTGGTTTTAGTTGACTTTGTTCAAAATTTTTAGTAAACAGATCCGTATCTGTGTTCCGATGATCCCAAGAGGTCTGCAGTAAAATATGGGACTTGAGCGTATGCCCCGAATTGAATTCCGAGGTCCCTAGCCTTAGAAATCAATTTTTGAAACAAATTATTTTGCTAGATTTTAATGAAATAAATAAATGAATTAATGGTTGAAACCGTTGGTATCGGGCCCGTATTTTGGTTCCGAAGCTCGATACAGGTTTGTTATGATGTTTACATCCCATCTGTGAAATTTGGTAAGAATCGGAGTTGATGTTACGTGATTCGGATGTCCGGTTGAGAAATAGTGAAATCGAAGTGTTCTTGAGAAAAAATGATGAGTTTTGAGGTGAAATTCGTAGTTTTAGATGTTATTTTCGTGATTTGATAGCACGAGCAAGTCTGTATGATGTTTTTAGACTTGCGTGCATATTTGGTTTAGAGCCCTGAGGGCTCGGGTGAGTTTCGGGTAGGCTTCGGGATGTTTTTAAACTTGTAAAATCTGCTGGTGCACCAGTTCTGGTGTGCCCGCACCTGCGAACCTTGGGCCGCAGGTTCGAGAGGAAGGCCGCATGTGCGACCCAGGCCAGCTTCCCCTTTTTCCGCAGATGCGGACTTCATGCGCAGAAGCAGGACCGCATAAGCGGACAATTGTCCGCAGGTACGGCCCCAGTGGCCATTTCCCTTTTCCGCAAAAGCAGAAGAACTTCCGCACGTGTGCAAGCTCAAGTGCGACCCAAGCACCGCAGGTGCGAGGGTCGGGCAGTGAGTTCATATTAATTAGAACTCCAGCCTTTTCATTCTTATTTTTCACAAAGGTAGAAGACCTGGGGCGATTTTCTCAAGATTTTTCTTCCAAAATCATAGGTAAGTGTTCATTAACTCTTTTCATTCAATTACCCAATGTTTTTCATCACTTTTCAATCCAAAATCAAGAATTTTCATGGTAGAAATTGAGGGTTTGGGTAGAATTAAGGAATTTTATAAAAAATGGAATTTTGACCTCGAATTGAGGTCGGATTTCAAAACTAATTGCATATTCAGGCTCAGGGGTGAATGGATAAACGGAATTTGGTCCGAACCCCGAGCTTGGACCAAGCAGGCCCAGGGTCGGGTTTTAACTTTTTTGAAAAAACTTAGAAAAATCATAAATTTTCAGTAAA
This sequence comes from Nicotiana paniculata, assembly GCA_005239505.1. Taxonomy (NCBI): domain Eukaryota; kingdom Viridiplantae; phylum Streptophyta; class Magnoliopsida; order Solanales; family Solanaceae; genus Nicotiana; species Nicotiana paniculata. The sequence continues at coordinate 14,958 of MDKI01098142.1, forward strand.
GTTACTTCCTTTAGCCTTAATTAATGATATTGAGCTTATTATGATTAGATTCGAGCGGGTTAGAGCAAAATTCGAAAGGAAAAGTGGTAATTGAGAAGTGAATGGCCTACAAAATTGAGGTAAGTGTTTGGTTAACCTTGGCTTGAGGGAATAGGAATACCCAACTGAAATGCTATGTGAATGTGTGTGGTGTATAGGTGAAGTGACGAGTATCTATGTACCACCAAATTGTCTGTTAAACATGATCCTTTCCCCGTTTCCAATTATTTGCTTCTGGGCTTAATTGTTTCATGATCATTGAGGTTTATATGTCTATTTGGATTCGTTGATTCATTGTTAAGCATTGCTCCAAGTAATTTGAAAGTGTTGGTTGTTCTCTTGGTTTTGTTGTATTACATAAGGATTGGGTTGGTTGTCAGTGTTATGATATGTGTATACATCTCGGTTGACTTTGTTATGAAATGATAATTGATGAAGTTTATGAGTTTTACAGCTTCTGTTTACAATTGTTGATATAAAGATGTTGTGAAAGGCTTGGCCTGAATTTTGAAAGTTTGTTTTAATAAATTGATATGATATGTTTGGTGGGAGCGGGTTGCACGCCACAACCGGCGAAATAAAGGTGATATATATAGGGAGGAGCAATAAGGGTGGAGAGGTGGGAGCAGATTGCGCGCCGCAACAAGGAGCGATAAGGGTGAATATTTATGTTTTACTGATTTTCAAAAAAATAAGGATTTGGAGAACTCTGGTTTTATTAAAATGGTTTTCATACTCTGATTTTTATTGTGATTTAAAGTCAAAGTTGGAAAGATTTGAGGAGTTTATTATAATTGGCATTTGAAAAGAGTTATCCGAGTTATTTTTATTTATTGTTGTAAATGACTGGTTATCGATTTTATTATTATTATTATTTCTTATATATAATGTTTACATGTTATGTTGTTGATGCCCCGCCATAGCCTCGTCACTAATTCGTCGAGGTTAGGCTCGGCACTTACTCAGTACATAGGGTCGGTTGTACTGATACTATACTCTGCACTCTTTTGTGCAGATCCAGTACCGACCAGAATTAGGAGATCTTAGTAGCTGAACATCTTTGTTTTAAGACACGAGGTAGATCTACTGGCGTCCACAGATTCCTGGAGTCTTCTCCTCATTAGTTATTTACTGTTTTACTTCATTCAAAGCAAACATATATTTCTTTCAGCCAAATATTTGTAGTATTCTTTAGTAGTTCGTGAATTGTGACACCAGACTCTGGGGTAGTCTTATAGTTATATAGTTAATTCGTGGTTCGGCTTATTTATTCGTTTATTATTCTATTCGTGAATTTGTGCATTGGAATTAATAAATTTAGTTTATTTTTGAATTGCCCTGTTACAATTAAATAGACTTTAATAGAAATTAATTAAATAAGTTCTAACATTGGCTTGCCTAGCTAGTATGGTGTTAGGCGCCATCACGATCCCTAAGGTTGGGAATTTGGGTCGTGACAAAGACAAAGGTTAGAAGATTTTGACAAGGGTTCTTCCAGTCTCTTGGGAAAGCAAAATCATTGCTATTCAGGAATGAAAGAACATTGTCACTCTTAAGTTGGATGAGCTAATTGGAAATCTCACTGCCTATGAACTTAGAAGGCAAACCAAGAAGATGGATGCACCCAAGAAGGAAAGGAGCCTGGCACTCAGAATCACTGAAGGTGCTGATCTAGAGAAGGATGAAATGACCATGATCATAAAGGACTTCAAGAAGTACCTAATGAGATAAAAGGGTCCTTCAAGAAGTGGAAGCTACAGCAAACCAAGGGTTCCTGAAAAACAAACCAATGGGGGGTGTTACAAGTGTGGGAAGACTGATCACCACATCAAAAACTTCCCTCAATGGGAAATTGAATGGAAGAAGGAAAGAGCTGAACGAAGGAACATGAAGAAGGAACAGGTTCAACCCAAGAAGAACAAAATATCAACAAAAGCTATGGTTGCTGCCTAGGGAGAAAGCTCAGATGAGGACTCAGAGGATGAAGATGGAGATGAACAAGCACTTATGGAAATTGGAGAGTCCGATGAGGAATCTGAGGTAAGTATAATTCATCTCAAAGACAAGATTAAATTTTTGGCTAAAGAAAAGCTATCTGAGTTACTCCTGGATTTCATTGATGAATCTGAGGATCTAAACAATGAAAAGGAACAGTTGTCTAAGGAGTGTGTGATTTTGAAAGCTAAGTGCAAAAATCTGGAACTTAGGGCTAGTGAAAGTTGTTGATACCCAATTCTTCCCAAAATATTTTTTAAAATTGCATATGTACCTTCAAAATCATGCATTAACAATGATTGGTATTTTTTCATAATTTTCCTATATTTTGTCTAATTTATCTAGCATTTTATTTCAAATAAATAATTACAAAATCGCGTCACAAACGATTTCCAAACATTTCTTGATTTATTATTTATATTTATGGTATTATTAAGTCCAAATTATCCCATAATTAACCAAACTGGCACCTTTTGGCTATAATTGCAATAACCTTGCATATAGCCCAATCATATAATTTTGTACCATTTTCCCACCAGAAACTAATCATTTGTATTTTTAAATACTAAATAGTATTTTTAAAACTATTTTCTATGCATGAAATTCATTTTTATGATTACTAGTTATTTTGTAAATTATTTTAATTAATTTGGATTGGGTATTTGTCAAATAGCTTACTCTATTTCGATTCTAGCCTAAAAAAACCAGCCCACCTGATTAAATCAAGCCCAAATACCCCAAGCGTAATTCCTAAATCTACCCGGACCCAATTCCCACTTAATTTGGACCGTTGATCATTTCGGATCAACGAACCAGATTCATCCTTTCCTAATTTAACCTAAGAGACTACCCCCCCCCCCACCTCTCATTTCCCTCACACACCCGCCGTCACTCCTCTCTTCTCTCTCAAATCCTCTCAACCAAACCCTAGCTCTCAAGCGCCGTCATCGGCATAAACTCCACCTTGTAATGTTTCTATGCATTCTCCGCCCAGACCTGGCCTTCTACGCTCCATGGCTCTTCAATTTTATGAATCCTTGAAAGGGTTTCAAAGGACTCCGACAGGCTCTGGTTTGAGTCTATGTTCGCTCGCCTGTCTCAGGCCACTTTTCGTTTGTAAGTTAGAATCTCGTCTGGTTTCATTATAACTCTTTGGTTTCTAAACCTATATTCTCATCTCTGGCATGTTTTCTAAAAACCTAGTATATTATTTTTCGATCCTCTCCAGATCTGTATAGATCTGAGATGAATCAAACATTATTACGTGATTTCTTTGGGAAAACTTCTGGTTTTAAGTGGTTATTCTGATTTTCCCTAAAAATAGGGTTCATTACGAGCTGCTTTCAAATGTTCTCCTGACTTCTAAGTGTTTAAATCGATTCTTCGTCATCTTTATGACCGATTTGTGCCCTTAAACCTAGTTGATCTTGTGCAATGCTCTAACTTTTTCTAACTCTCCTTCGATTCTGGGTACTTTCTGTGTTACTTTGCTCTATTTTTTGGACTTAGATGCTTTTCTTTTGTCGAATCCATTACTCTGTGATTTTTGCCCTAATTAATCTCTATTAGGGTTCGCATATGTTTTCCAGCTAATTTCTATATTTTGTGAAGTTTTACTTAGCCTACAATCTATTTAGGGGAGTTGATATTCTCTTCTAGAAATCAGTATTACTCTGAAACTTGGGCTGATTGATTTGCTCTGTTAGAGATTTGTATGCCTACGTCTTGCTTGTTTTCTTGTTTACTATCTTAATTAGTCATCCATGCCTTATTTGATTGCCCGTATATTTGTGGATCCTTACTGATCCCTTTACATGATTCTTTCCTTAATTAGACCTCTGATTATTCTGTTCTGAACTCCCTTATTTGGTTTGAACTTCTTGCCTTAAGTAATCCCTGTATTACCGTTTGGCTAATTGCCCTTAATTGAAGGAGTCTATTCTGAACTCCTTCGCGTGATTAAATCTTATGATTGCCTGATTGATTGATTTTTGTTTGTCTTACCTTATTTCTGTTTTACTCCTAAACTACTATATATGCACTCCTATTCTTATATCTCACACACACAATTCACTCAGAACGCATGAGAACATTGGTTCAAAATCTCCCTCTCTCTCACACACTCAAAACTTTCTGCTCTCTTTCTGTGTTACTTACTATTATCCTAAGTTAGCCGGATCCAAGCCAAGGCTAACTATTGTGCTCTCCTATCTCTTCACTTTTGTGTTTACTGTCTTCTTTACTGGTATGTTCTGATTTCAATTCAAGTCCCAAACCAATATGCTTTTTTTACTACTTCAGTTTATCATGTTTCTAATATGTTTCCATCTGTGGTTTTGTTGTTCAACCTGCAACTAATATGTCTACTTTACTGCTTTATCAGCATGCTTCTGAATATGTCCAACCCCTTAGGATCAACCTGCTTATGAACCCCCTTTGTAGTATACCTCAATGTGACTCTGCCTTACTTATGTTTTTCCCTGATTTCTATGATGAACCTTTTTTGTGCAAAGCAGTTAGCTATCTTAAGTTGTCTGATCCTGTGTTGGTTCTGAGATTCATGATATGCTGATTCCCTAAACCCTTATAAGAATTTTCACGCTCCTGTAACTATGTGTGCATTACATGTGCTCTATGTGTCCCCAATCCCCATCACCCCTGTGTGTAGGTTTGTTCTTCCTGTTTTGGTTATGTGTTCTTTAAGTATTGCGGAGTTTGGTTTTGGCTCTATGCTTGATCTGCTGTTGTTTAATTAGATAACTCTCTCTTTTCAAAAGTTGTTTTACTGAATGACTCCCTCTTTTATTTCACAAAACTCTTTCAAGCAAGTCTCTTTTAACACTATTTTCTTACTAAAACCTTTTCAAAACTATATCAAGCACTCTCACTCTACTCTTAGGTCCTTAAGTTCTGCCCCTCTAATGTGTGACTGCTTAGGGTCCCTATAAGATCCCTTTGAACTCTGATGCATTAGAGTTGGCTCTTCCACACTGCACTTACTCAATTATGGTTGTGAAATCTGGGTGTGAGCACTGCCCGGAATCCCTTGAGGTCCTTAGGGAACTCTGACACACCCAGATATGAGAAAGGCTATGAAACATTTGGGCATTGGAGGTTCTGAGAATCTGGGCCTATTTTCAGGCTCCCTACAGTGTAACTTCTTATTTTCTTTATCTATTTATGTTATTCATTCACATTGGTTTGTAATAATTGTTGTAAACGAATATTGGGGATTGATAGTGAAAAGGGGAGGGTAGCCATGTCTGTTGTCGATATCAATGGGGTAGAAACCATGCCTTAGGCTTACATTTCTATGTGCGCAATAGAATCCATGTTTAGGATGAATACATGAAAAGTATATCATACATTAGATATCATGCTCTTAATTTTCATGTATATTATTTCAGCATCACATTATTTTATCACTTAGAAATTATGCTTCAGGGCTAAATAATAGCACTAACACGAACTATTGTTCCAACACATTTTTTGAAGGCATGCTTAACAATGTTGTAACCTTTTGTACGTCCTGCTTTAGGAACTCTTCATATTCTGAGATCATGTTGTGCATTTAGAAATCCTGCTTTAGGAACTCTGCATATAAATCATTCTGCATTTTATATGCGCATTGGATACCATGTTTTAGGACCTCACTAAGTCACACCTAGCTAAGCTACTGATGCATGAAAAGGGACATAAGACAGTCTCACATATGATTATCCTGTGTTAGTAAAACTGGTAATAACCCCTGTGTCTTTGCAACACTTAGAACAATATGCTTTAGGTAAAACAACTTCTAAATTGTTTTAAATAATTCTGGTAACTATTGTTCATTCCTCCCATGCCTAGGCAAGCCTTAGGTAACCAACTTTTATAAAACTGAAAAACTGTTGCTTTTGTGTTTACTGCTTAATGGTTAACATGCTTAAAATCAGTAGGCAAACTGGTTAGGGCCCCTACTTCTGGGTTTATAAAATAAATATGCATATCTCTTGTATTCTGATGGTCACCTAGAAATCATGTTTTAGGATCCTGCTTAATAATACTGCCCTTGTTTGTGTTTGAGACGTGTTGTTTACATGCAATATTTGTGGAGGTAAATCTAAGCCTCTTAATTGCTTCTTTCCTGTTTTATCTACTAAAATATTATTTGTTCTTGCCTGTCGCCTTAGTATTTTCTCCTTTTAACCTTAGGGGTCTGTCTATAACCGCCTACAAGTAGAGTTCCTAAATTCCTCCAGTGCCATTTAGAAGGGACGGGTAACAGCACGCATAGAGATCGTTAAACAACACTCGCTTTAATAACCGATAAGGGTAGACATGGATATGATAGCCGATGCGCTGATGCCACGTGTAGCCCCTCTTCTAAAGAGTGATTACCGGGCATTGTACTGATGTGATCCTATAGGATAAACAACCTAGGACCCCCTATCCCTTACATATGTGTGTTTAGATCATAACTCTTTCAAAACCTTATGTGTGTGCCTAGACTCTAAATCTTTTAATCTTTAGCACATATGTGTGCTTAGACTGCGAATCTTCTCAAAAACCTTTATTTGGTTACCTGTGTGCTTGTATTGCTTATGTGCTACCTGTTTTAAAATTCACAAAGTTTGTTTGGCCGGGAACCACATTTGTGGACTTCGAGGGGTGCCTAACACCTTCCCCTTGAAGTAATTTCAAGACCTTATCCTATCTCTGGTTATCCAATCTGTATTTGTAAATGACCCTTAGTAGGTGCCCTAACACATTAATTTGTTAGGTGGAGACTCTTCAATTCCTTACCCCTTTCCCCAAAGGAAACTAGTTGTCCCAATAATGTCAAATACCTCGACCGATCCGAAAGGAGAGGGAGAAGAGAGGGGGGCGCGACAAAAGTGATAGTAAAAATGCTGAGTTAAAGAACCAGGTTCATGAACTTGACACCATTGTCCTAGAGCTAAGATCTGAAAATCTAAAACTGAAATTAGGAACAGGTAAAAAGAAAGTTGATCACACACAACTCACATTAGAAAAAAACCTAGGAAAAATGAAAGATGAGCATATAAGAGTCCTTAAGGGGGATCTAATCAAGGTTAGGCACGAGCTAGACAGAACCTGTAAATGGAATAGGTCCTCTGATGCACTTTCATGTCTACATGAACACCATAGTAGCAATAAGAGAGGACTTGGCTACGGGACCCCTACACCTAAGTGGGATCCTAAAAGCAAGTACCTCACACTTCCTGAGAAAAGAATTTGCACACACTGTGGTAAGAATGGTCACTACAAAAGTGAATGTAATGCAAAAAGGCTAGTTAAAAGAATAAAATATTTGTTCAAAGGAAAAATAGGCTACCAGGATGGGCCAAAAAGAATTTGATTCACCCCTTTGCCTATAGAAAGGGACCCAAACTAGTTTGGGTTCCTAAGACTAACCCCTGATTTTCTTTTGTGGGTCCAAGTGAAATGGAGCAGCCAAATATGATACACGGATAGTGGCTGCTCAAAGCATATGATAGGTAGCAAGAACCAGTTCCTTTTACTTGAGGACCTCAAAGGAGGTAATGTCTCCTTTGGAAATGGGAAGAAAGGTGAGATGAATGGGGTTGGAAAGGTAGTTAAGACTGATTCTCACTCTATTGATAATGTCTACTTGATAGATGGCCTAAAATATAGCCTAATCAGTGTATCACAATTGTGTGATAGAGGTAACTTGGTAGCATTCACCACTACCAAATCTTTTGTGATAAATTTTACCACTGACAAGATTGTTTTGCAAGGAAAAAGAGTAAACAATATTTACATTGTAGATTTGTCCACACTTTCAGAAAATGAACTTACTTGCTTAAGTGTGTTGATAATGATCCCCTCCTTTGGCACAAGAGACTTGAACATGCCAGTCTAAGTCAACTCAACAAACAAGTCTCCAAGGACTTGGTGATAGGACTGTTAACATTAAGCTCAGGGAAGACAAAGTTTGTGAGGATTTTGCAAGGGGGAAGCAGGTAAGATCCTCTTTCAAAAGCAATAAAATAGTAAGTACCACCAGAACGATGGAACTGGTCCATATAGATCTTTGTAGACCAATGAGAACTCTGAGCAAATGTGGTAAGAGGTATGTTATGGTGCTTGTTGATGATTACTCTAGTTTACTTGGAAACTGTTTCTGACATCTAAAAATGAAGCATTCGACTTGTTCACTTCCTTTGTTAGAAAAAACTCAAAAACAACTAGGTAATCAACTTGCATCAATTAGGTCTGATCATGATATTGAATTTGAAAATGCTAAATTTGCTGAATTTTGTGATGTGCATGGCATAGATCATAACTTTTCTGCACCTAGGACTCCATAACAAAATGGTTTAGTTGAAAGAAAGAATAGGACATTGGAAGAAATGGCTAGGACTATGCTTCTTTCTAGTAAACTGCCTCACATTTTTTGGGCAGAAGCCGTGAACACTGCATGTTACGTCATAAATAGGTGCATGACCAGACTTCTTGTTGCGAAGACTCCCTATGAGTTACTTAAAGGGAGAGAGCCAAATATATCCATCTTAGGTCATTTGGATGCAAGTGATTTGTGCACCATAATGGCAAAGACTCCCTAAGTAAGTATGATCCCAGAAGTGATGAGGGAGTATTCTTGGGATATTCTTCACATAGTAAAGCTTATAAGATCTATAACAAAAGAACTATGTGGTAGAAGAAAGTGTACATGTAGTTTTTGATGAAACTAACATTCTTTCTGAGAGACAGGAACATGAAGATGAAGCAATTGGGCTGGTAAAAAATTTATATGAAATCATAGCCTAGACTGAAGATGCACTAGAAGAAGGAACAGGTGATGGAACAGGTTCTTCTACTCAGGGCAACCTGATAGGGGGAACTGAACAAGGAGGAACTGAATCTCAAACCTCGATGGAACCTGTCCATAAACCTATTCCACATCAGCAAATTGAAAGAACATCAAGGGGAAACCAGTTGGTTATGAAATCTTACAAGTATCAAAGTTCTCATCCCATTGAGAATATAATCACTGACCCAACCTCTGGAATCAAAACTAGATCTTTATTAAAGAATCTTTGTGCTTTTGATGATTTATTATCTCTTATTCAACCAGAAATGTTGCTGAGGCTTTGCAGGATACAGACTGGGTAAATGCAATGCAAGATGAACTCAACCAATTCGGAAGGAATCGAGTTTGGCATCTAGTACCAAGACCCAAGGACATATCAGTAAATGGCTGAAATTGGGTCTTCAGAAACAAAAGCCTTAAGTAGAGATCACTTTGAGAGGAACAAGTTGGAATTAGGAATGATTAAGATCACCTAAAAAGACCAGTTCAAAGTTAAACGAAAAAAAAATGAAAAAAAAATTATTTGAGAAAAAAAATTATTGGTTAGAAAGTATGTAAATTTTGTATATAATTAGATTAAATCTTGCTCAGTCTCATACTTTCAATAGTATAATCATGTGCCATGTGCTAAAATGACCCATTAATCTCTAATAATATTTTCTCTGTTTTGGCAAATTTAGATTTACACAAGAGAATTTTCAGGGAAGAACCTGGTTCATCAAGATAATTACGTATGTTTTCTACACTCTGCATAATTTGAGATAATTATATTTGGATCATGAGCATAGTCCTACCTAATTCCAAACTCCTTTTGGACTTATCCATTGCAAGTGAACTAATTCTGATCTAGTCTCAACCGAATTGAAGTGCCTAGATTCTATGGATACACTCCAACGTCTCTTCAAAACTAAATCTGTTTGAATAGACTTATAAGAGTCTGAAAAGGTGTAGTTACCCCATCAATTATTCCTCTGTATATTGATCAGCTTTAGTGTATTCCTTACTTCATCTCTCTCAAGCCGTCAAAAACTCTCATTCTTCTTCCATCTTCCAAACACAATCTAATTATCTTATCTTTCATACCCTAGCATAGATAGTCTAACACCTCTAAAAATCCTTCATCACCACGATAGGAAACTACTTCCACACCTTCTACACTCCTTCAACCATACAAATCTCTAAGAAAAGTAGAGTAAAGATGATGGCTCATAAGATTGTCGCTGAAGGAGAACAGATCAAGAAAATAAACAAGTAATTGAAAGCAGGTAGGGAGAAGAATCCCAGAAATATGAAGATTCATTTAAGTCTACTACTAAGGGGGAAGAAAGTAGGTATTCCAAAACTGAACAGGTATCTTCTGATTCTAAAGTTACTCCTGAGACAATTTCTGAAGTTGCTGCAAATTTGGAGAATAGATTTGTACTGGTAGGATCTATAGCAGGTGTTGAGACTACAGAATTTGGAGAAGCTGGTGGTAAAAATAAAAAGGGAAAAGAAAAATAGAGAAAGGGTTCCAGGAGTACTGTGAGGGGAAAGGGTACAAGAGTGGCTGATTCTTCACCCACTTATGTTGGTCTAACAAAAGAAACTGGGGCAACGGTTGTTTGGGGAGAGGAATTTACTAAAATAGAAGAGAGTGTAAGCAAAACAGGGGAAAGTAGGTCTGGCGAAGCTGCTGAGGGGTTGGTTCAACTTGGAAAAAATATAGATGAACCTGTTTCATCTGAACAGGAAACCCTCGCGGACCTACTTATAGGGTTATCAATGGCACCAAAACTCATGTCATTCCTTATGACTTCATTCTCATAATTGTACTTGCACATTTTAAGGTACCTATGAAGAAGTGGGAGATTAGTACAAGCAAGGATCATTTTGTGGTTAATACTCTGCTTGCTTGTGAATATGAAGTCAATGCCACTCCTAAAGAACCTGGTTCATCCAAAAAGGTACCAGTGAGTAGCAAGGTCAGAGCCTTGGTGCTAGAAAATGGGGCTAAGGATGTTGAGATTGAGAGGCTGAAGAAGAGGTTGGCAGATGTGGAGACTGAGAGAGATGCTCTCAGAACTGAGTTGGCAAGAGAAAAGGAGAAGAATGATGGCATTCTTCAAGATATGTTGAAACTCCTCCAAGCCAAAAACCAAGCACCTGGACCTTACCAGCCTTAAGCCTCTTAGCCTAGTGTAGATTAACCAGTGACCCAGTTCGGGACTTTTTGTTTCTTTTGCTCATGTTTTCAGTATTTTTGTTTCTTCTTATGCTTTCTGGTAGAATCTTATCAATCATCAATAAAATTCACTGTATTTTTCTCTAATTGTATGTTTATATTTCTTTGATGGTTAAAATTCTTAGCTTGATCTATGATGATTAATCCATGATTGCATTTGAAGTAGACCCAGTGGCCATGAGTAAGCTTTAAAATCTGGTTATCTCACATTTTTATGTAACTTTTCGATGATGCCAAAGGGGGGAAAATAATTAGTTGTGCTTTAAACAAGTGTTGTTTAGCTTTGAACAAGTGATGTTTATAACCTAATGTACCTGGTCCTTGATGATAAGTGATAAAAAGAAAAAATGTTTCTAACGTTGTATTTGTGAGTTGAAACATGGCCTAAGCTTATGAAAAGCACAGAGTTTGTCATCATCAAAAAGGGGAAATTTGTTGGCCCAAGTAAAGGTTAGTTTTGAAGACTGACAAAGGAACTCAGGCATGAACCAGGTCCATCCCTTATGTGCATAGAAACGGGCAGATTCGAGCATGTGGGATGCACGTGAAGGAGATAAGCTTAAATTGGTGTATTTGATATCTCCTAATCGAAAAGGTTGCATAATTGATAAGGAAAAGTACTCCTTAATCAAAGAGAACACTATCCAATATAGGGAAGGAGTTAGAAGTTGAAATCAACTAGAACTCTTCCACCAAGGAAGAGTAGCATCAGAATTCTAGTTAATCTTTATTTACTAACTCTATAAATATCAGTGTTGTTCTCTTTTATAGGTGTTGCACACATACTGAAGTTAAGCACGAATTGAGAACAAAATAGCAAGGCATTTTGTGAGCAATTCCTGTGAGATTTAAGAGTACGATCCTGAAGCTACACGAACCAGATTGAAGAATCAGCTTCATAAAGAGTTTTATGTGTCTTTCTTTATTTCTAGTTCAAAATGTAGTAGGCGTTTTTAGTTGTACCTTTCAGCTTTCTTAGAAGCAAATTGTACTAGGTACCTGAGTTGTATCTTTCAAGTTAGAGTTAACTTGACGTAGTCGCAACAGCTTGTAGCGTCTTGCTATAAGGGTTAGAGTTAATCCTTAAGTTTGCAAGAGTTTGTAAACTTTGTTGTTGGCTCAGAGTTGTAGTGAAGTGTTTGGAGAAAATCCTACTGGGTAGTAGGTCGTGGTTTTTTCACCTTTTGAGCCGGGTGTTTTCCACGTAAAATACTTGTGTTCTTTACTTTCTGTATTTATTATTCCGCAACAGTAGTAGTTGGAATACATAGAAGAACCAGGTCCTTCTATAATCTGTGCACGCGAAAAATTAGACACCACACAAATCATCCCCTCGTGTGGTATTGAAGTATAATATATCAATATTTGAATCATACATGAGGTTGTCTCCTGCTTGTGCAAAAGCATGCGCACCAATGTCGTGGGAGATCGTCAAGGGAATGAGAGTGTTTTCTCAGTTTAATATCCCTTCTGCAATCATGATTTGGTACTTTAGTTCCCTTCTCTACTCATTTTAAGAATTTAATAAACTTTTCTGTCGTGTATCTTTTCTATGAAGCTTTTGCTACGTGTTTTATTTTTGTAGTCTTGAGAAATGGTCATTTGAGCTGCTCATCTTGCTACCCGGCCTATTGCCAAATCCCCAACTTGAAACTTCAGTTCTGTCTATATGGTATGTTTTGCATCTCGCTCTCGAATGAGTTATTGAGTTAGTAATATGATCCATGAAATCCAAGATTTGCTAATTTTTTGGGGACTTTTTTGCAATGCAGCCTGAACACTGTTTCCACACTTTATGCAATACCATTTGGTCTCTCTGGTTTGTCTAAGTGTTTGATCCAACTTTCCACCTCCATGTGATTTGTTTCTCAAGTATCTGCTTAAGCATTGAATTACTGTTTTCTTTCACCACAGATAAGGGTGGCATGTGGGTCGGTTAGGACCGGGCCCGGCCTAGGACCGCAAGCCCAAATGGGCGGTGGGCCTAAATGGTCCTAACAGGATAGAATCGGCATCGTAGGGAGGTGGGCTGGGTAGTGGGTCGGTCCCATAGGCGAGGCCCGCGAGATCGGGACCGGCTGGAAAGTAGGCTGGTTCAAGCGGTCCTAAACGGGCCTATCCGGGCCCAACAGCTAAATTTTAAAAAAAAAAAAATCTACCACATTATAGCCTTTATGGCATTTAAAATAGCCATTTAACCCCCAAATTTTTTTATAATTACACTTTTTTCCTATTTTCAACTATAAATACCCCCTCATTCTTTCATTTTTCTCACAAAATTATCAATCTCTCTCTATCTCTCTCAATCTCTCTCTAATTTTCTTCTATAATTGCTTGCTTTATTATTGCAATATGTGAAAAATTGTGAAGTTGGTGAATTGAAGTATTCAAGTCTTCAACGATAATTAATTTTCAACAAGTTGTTCGTCAATTCGGTAAACTCATTTCAACTCTTAAGTTTTAACATTATAGTTTTGTTTGTTTTATTTGCTTTGTATAATTATAATTAAGGTGGCTTATTCCTTAAAAAAAATGTTTAGTAAAAATAAGGAAAAATCCAAGATTGGTGAATCTAGTGGCCAAGTTGTTGCTCCTCCATTTCCCCCGACTTTCCGACCCAAACGTGTTACCCGTCCTACACATGTTATTCTTGATAGCGATAATAGTTTATTACAATTTACCGTTTATCATGATATTGCACCAGGTGAACAATTAAACCATGAATATATGAATGTTCTTTATGGTAATCCAACCATTGATGAAAATGATGAGGAAAATGATGATGAAGAAATAGATTTTGATGAAACGCAACCGGATGACGATACATCCACTAGTCCTGTTGTTGAAGTTAACCCAACTAATAATAATCCAAATGATGCCCTGTCTGACCCTCATGTTATTACCCCTGCTTTTTCTAGACAGCCTTCTAAATGGAGCGAAACATCTGTTTGGCCATTTTTTATTCAACTAAGAGAAAAAAATAAGGCTAAGTGTAAAACTTGTGGCAAAGAGTTAGATTTTAAATATTTTGGAGGGAGGGGGGAAGGGGACGGGGGGGACGGGAAGTTTGTATAGACACATATTGATACACCCTAAAGATAAAGTCAAATATCTTCAAATTAAAGTTTTGGCCGAGGGGATAAGTGTACCTAGTCAGGCTGACCTTAGTACCGGGTCAAATCAATCTCAATAGGGAATTAACACTGTTACCTGTGGTATTTTATATTATGATCCACAAAAAGATCGTGAAGAATTGGCAAAAATGGTTACTGTTATGTGCTTACCCTATAGTTTTCTTTATAACCCTCACTTTGTGCATTATATTAGAAAAGTTTTTAATCCTACTTATAAAGGATGGCCTCGCACAACCGTAAAGAACGATATTTATAAATATAAACACGAATATGAACATATTTGCGCTATTTATTTACTCATATAGATTGCCGTGTTACTATTACTACTGATATTGGTAGAAGTGGTAATGACTGTGATTATCTTACTATTACGAGTCATTGGATTGATGAGGATTGGAAAATGCAAAAGCGCATTATTGCTTATAGAATAATTAATTCACGTTACACAGGGCAGTTTATTTCTAGCACGGTTACGGATATTTGTAGATATTTTTGCATTAGTGATAAAATAATGTATGTTTCAATGGATAATGTTTCTAATAACACTAATGTTATAGCCTTGTTGACCACTACACTAAATCCTGCATTTAATAACATTTTTCATGTTAGATGTATTTGTCATATTTACCATTTAATTGTGGGTGATGGTATGAGAATTTTAAATGTTGAAATTAAAAAGGTTAAAATGACTCTTAATTGGATTTTTTATTTGAACCGTAGAAGTAGACTTAGAGAATATTTTAAAAGATGCGATGAATTTGGCCTAAGAGAAAGAAAGGTTCCTAAACCTTGTCCAACTAGATGGAATTACATGTATGAAAGTTTAGTTGTTGCATATGAGTATAGAAACCACATAAGCTCAACGTTTAATGCTCATGTAAGTGATGATGATGAGCACCTTACAAATATGGATTGGGCTAATGTTAAAATGCTTGTAGATTTTTTAGAAAAATTTCATATTGCTACAAATAAATTTTATGGGCAATATTATCCTACTATTTCTAACTATTTAGTTTATATTGCAGAACTTGCAAATTTTTTTCGTCATTTTCGGAGGGTGGAGTAATTTACCAACTTGCTATTCTATGAGAATTTTTTTTCCTATTCCCCCTATTTATGGTGTTGCTGCCTTGTTAAATCCTACTATGAAATTAGGAGGTCCTCAATTTTGGTATGAAATTATTTATAATGGATTAACACTTGAAGAAGATGAGTTGTCTACACTTCCGGAAGCAATAGCTCAATTAAAATAAATGCTCAAACTATTTATAGAGCTTATCAAATTGCATTAGATCATGCTAGACCTAATGTTCTAACTCCTACTTCTTCTAGTTCTCAATCATCTAAAAGAACTGCGGGAGTAAGAACACTTAGTGCTTGGGCGGGGTTCAGGGGTTCTCAAGGTTCTAGTACTAGTGATTGTACAAAACTAAATGGGCTTGAAGTTTATTTGTCACAGGGAATTGAGGAAGTGAATCCCGACGGCTCCTTTCATATTTTGGAATGGTGGAAGGACAAAGAAAAACACTTTCTGATTCTTTCAAGGATGGTTCGAGACATTTTAACTATTCAAGCTTCAACAATGGCATCGTAGAGCGCTTTCAGTCAAGTAAGACTTCAACTCAGCGATTATAGAGCGTCTATGAGGGAGAGCTTGGAAAAATCAGTACTTTTCAGAGAATGGATCCCTTCGGAACGAAGAAATTTTGGACTTGCTGAATCACAACCAGAGGTAGACGAAGCTTATGAAGAAATGATAGTTGAACTTGCGGAGAATGTTGCTTTGCTCAGAAGCGGTGATGACCAAGCTTCTTTTCCGCCACCACCAACGAAAATTCCTCCGAACCTTGAAGGATTTATGAAATTTGTAAAAGATACCATGTAAATTAATATGTAACTTGTATTTTGGCACATCTTGATTAGTTTCTTTTTCTTCTAAATGGTGATATAAGCACCTTGTTGTGCTCATTCCATGAGGAGAGGAAGACTAAGAAAGATATTTCCATGTTTTGTTAATGCTATAATAAAATTATAACACATTACTTTGAATACCTTTTTACAATATTTTTGTGTTTAAATTTGAATTTAAAAAATTTAGGTCACAATTCTATAATATAATTTACAAGAAATTGACTTAGATAAAAATTTAAAAAAAAAAATAAGTCCGGCCCACTTAGGCCCAGGACCGACTCACTTAGCTCAGGACTATTAGTTCGTGGTCACGGGTCGATTCCTACAAAAAATCCCACGAAGCACGGGACCACTTAGGACCGGCCCACGAAGCCCGTTTAGGCCCAAGCCCGGCCTAGATTACACCCTTAAGCACAAGAGTATCTAACCAATTAGAAGCTAGAAATCCTCAAGGAGCTCGCCTCTCTGTGTTTTCTGTAATGTTCATTGCAGCCACAGAGACGATGCGCGGATAATTAAAAAGAATGATCTACACCGTTAAATTTATTCTGTTAGTGTTAATATCATCTTTACAACCAAACATTAAAAATATTTTGGGGCTCCAGTAAAACTTTCATTCCATTTCCTAATAAATGTTCCATAAAAGTAATAATACTATACAATTTGTTTGATATGAATGTTCCACAAAAAATAAAAAATAATGATGCTATACATTTGCTTGATATGAAGCATGTGCTTAAAGGAACATTATTGTAGCAAATGCTCATGAACATATTGCAGTGCATTTTTCAGAAGTTGTCCTCTGTATTGAAGTTTATCACTATAAAAAAGCATAATTTTGATTAAGTGTAGAATATAAATATATTCAGATACATCAATAGCTTGGATTCTAGGAAGCCAATAGATCTCATCACACAAACATCAGAATCTAGATGAGCTTCATGCACTTGGACTGCAGATAACATAGTCACAGGCCATTGTTCCATGTCATTACAGGAGACATCTTTTTAGGCTTCTTAATGCATTAGCTTATATTATGCTCCCTACAATAAATTATCCAACTTTGTGACTAAGTAAAAAGTTGCATACTACCTAAACACAGAATTCTCCAGTTTCTGGTCCTCTAATTCAATTTTTAATACTATTTCCTTTAATATAATATAGATGTAAGATACAAAACAAAAATTTAGTTAATTCTTTCTCAAAAAAGAATACCTATCATAACTGAATTATACACATAATATAATAGAGATTCATATCATAAGTAAAAAATTAATTCTTACTGAACTACTACTTCCATTAATTATGTTATCATTTATAATTTAAATTTTTAATATTATCTTAAAATTGCCAAGTGACTTCTTTTAATTTGCCATACCGAATTTAATTAGGTACGATATTGATATAGCATTTTAAGAAATCGAATACCGAATATACCGTATCGTACCGACCGACGAACACCCCTACTCAGAAGAGGGCAGATTTTGGTCACCTTATAGAATGTGAGTCCCTAGAAAGTGCATTGGCCATTGTTATATAACTCGCGTATGCATGTACTTAACAAGAAACATGTGAGTATACGATCAGGTCCATTCAACCAGGGGTGTTCGTCGGTCGGTACGGTATGATATTTAGACATTTTGATTTGGTATTTGATTTTTTAAAATGCAATATCAATACCGTACCTAATTAAATTCGGTATGATTCGTTTTTTCTCCTTTCGGTTTCGATTTATTCGATTTGGTAACTTCGATTTATTCGGTTTGAATACTAAATAGTGCATAGATTCATAGACTGTTAAAGTACTCAAAAATACAAAACTAAAAATTTTTGTTGACAAATTGTGTCCAAAACTAATAAATATCAACCCAAAGAGAGAAAATTGTACCTAAGAGAATAAATTTGATCATTAGAAATGTCTTCTTACTTGCTTAGAGTTAATTGATGAACTTAGAGAATAAAGGAAAATAAAATTTAGATTTTTATATTTATGTTATAATTAATAATATGTGTATTGTGTAATATAATATATATTTCGGTACGGTATCGGTATTTCGGTATTTCATTTTAAAATATCAAATACCATATCTAATACCAATATTATTTAAAACTTAAACCAAATACCATACCGAATACCAAAATATCGAATATCAAATACCAAAATTTTCGATTTCTGTACGGTAATTCCGTATTTATCAAATTATGCACAACCCTATATTCAACTGTTAAATCAGAATAAAAGGTTTCACACAAGCTCCCGTCCTTTGTGTATATAGGTTAAATCAAATGGCTGGGACCGTACAAATTAAATACAAAGGGATCGACATTTTTTTATAATTTTTTTGTGACATTCATTGAAGGAGAGTCTTGAAGAAACAGTAAAGTTATTTTTGTGACTTATAAATCACGGGTTCGAGTTATGTAATTAATCACTAATACTTCATCAGGATAGGTTGCTGTATAATCATAGTTGGGGTACGACTTTTGGGTCTTGCGTGAATGAATGATACTTCGTGTGTCGAGCATGATTCTAACTTAGAGGTACATCTATACGCCCTTTTTGCCCCTTATAAATCCCCTAAAAGTAGTCCCACCTACCAATAAAGCAAGCAAAACGTGTTAAATTGACAAGGCATGTGAAGAAATATCGTATACTTTGGCATATGCATGCATACCTAACAAAATTGCACTAACGTACAAAAGAATTCAACAACTATCTTCTATTATTATTTTGTCCCTTTCATATATTTTAAGGTTCACATAACCTTTTTAATGGTTAGTCAACTCGCATATACTTCAACTAGGGGCGTATCTAAGTCTTAGGGTATGAGTTTACGTGAATTCATACTCTTTTTTCTGAGCCATATATAGTAATATTATATCTTTTAAAAATTACTTAATTATATATGCGTAAATCCATGCTCAAAGACTCCTATAGTGCAATAATTATCGGATGCACCTCTACGAGTGAAATTGATGGTTCAAATCCCATTCCGGACGATCTTGTTTTCGGCACGGAGTATAGATATATACGTGAAAATCGCTAAAATTTTAAAAAGAATATAATTTTAAACCTATAATTTCAAAAATGTAGTGGGGACATGGTAAATACTAAAGTTAAACTCATCAAATATAAATTTCTAAATCCGCATCTTCACAATAGTGCACACATCCTCTTGAAATCCTGGATCCGCCTCTGACTTCAACTATTTACGAGCAACAAATCCATTAGGGGTAGAGTTAATAGTAAGAGTAGAAGATTAATTTCTAATGGTATAACTATTAACTCTCTTACCAATTAAGATCGCATTAGTTTGAGAGTAAAATGTAAACTTTAACAATTGCAAAGTAGATTATGAAAAGTAATCACCAGGTTAGCGAAGTTTGAGTTGAAATACATGTTAATTATCTCTTGATAAAAGAAAATTTGCTTCACTTCATGTCCCATAGCATCTATTGTAACTAATAACTATTTAAAAAAATAAATAATCCGGTGCACAAAACATCTCGCATTTACCCATGACCCAGGGAGATACCGCACCCCAAGGCATATGAAGTAGGTCGTATATTTTGGCATATGCATGCATACCTGACATTAGTGGCTGCTTCCACTGCTCGAACGCATGACTTAACTATTCCTTTGCTCCAAGGTTCCCATCCTTGAAGCCTTGATATAACTAATAATTATAACTAATGGAAACACGCTTTAAAATATGGGAGAAATTCAAAAATAGCCAAATCTACAAATGGTCATTCAAAAATAGTCACAATTTCAAAAGTAATCAAAATTTAGCCATTTTTCATGTAAAAATAAATCTGAACAAAAACACTATTCAAAATCCGAAAAATACTCCATCATAATATACTGGAATTTTCATATGTTCCTTTGACCGAGGAACATATTAACTTTCAAAAGCAAGTTTAATAAATCGGTCGTGATATAAAGTCAAGGGAACAAAATAATACTCCCTCAATTTCATGTTATGTTAATGTTTAACCGGATACAAAGTTTAAAATGTTAAGAGTAGTTCGGTACACTAAGCTTCTGCTATGCTCGGGATTTGGGAAAGGGTCGGACCACAAGGGTCTATCATACGCAGTCTTACCCCTGTATTTCTGCAAGAGGTTATTTTCACGACTCGAACCCATGACCTCCTGATCACGTGACGGAGTAAAACTTGAAAAGAAAGAACTTATAATCAAAGTTTTAGCATGATACAGAATTAGAATGTGTCAGTCATTTTGAAACGTCTTTAAATGAATATCACATAAATCGAAGTGAATTATACAAAGATAAGATCAGATATCACTCCAACATGCTAATCACTAGTAGCTCCTGTAAAAACCAAGTTGATAACAAAAAACTAAGTGGGAAAAAAATGACTTTTTGTATGCAGGAATTGACATTTCTCAAATCAATATTAGAAAATCAAACTCCAATTCTTTGTACACCCTACCATAACTATGTACAGAGAACTAACCAGAGGTGCACATTATTTGTGCGCCGGTGGAGAAATAGTCGAGATGCACGCAAATCGACCCTAACTAAGGGTGGCAAACGGGCCGGGTTGACCCGTAACCGGCCCGGCCCAGATCGGTTAAAACCGGAACCGGACCGGCCTGGTTCATAGGGGGCCGGGTGGGCTGGGTAGGGGGTTAAAGGGGGTTGGTCCGTTTATAATTTTTCTACCGGTTACCCGGACCGGTCCAACCCGGTCAAAGTGAACAGTGCACTTACCGGTTAAACCGGCCCGGCCCGGCCCGGTTTTAACGGCTAAATTTTTAAAAAAAAAAAAATATATATATATATTATTAGACGTATTATGCATTTATGCTTAATGTTTTAGTTTGTTATTTT
Organism: Nicotiana paniculata; assembly: GCA_005239505.1. Classification (NCBI taxonomy): domain Eukaryota; kingdom Viridiplantae; phylum Streptophyta; class Magnoliopsida; order Solanales; family Solanaceae; genus Nicotiana; species Nicotiana paniculata. The sequence goes on from MDKI01098142.1 coordinate 35,957, forward strand.
AATATTATTAGACGTATAAATACAAGTTTAAACTTTAATTTGAAGTATTAAATGTAAACTTTAATTTGCAAGTTTGAAGTTTTGAACTTGCAAATTATAAGTAAATTCTTAATGATATATTCAAATATAAGAATTTTAAAGTATTTGTATCCTTTATTCAAACACTATTTTTATAAGTTTATTTTTTTGTTTATATTTTTACGATAGTTCTAACAAATACAAAAAAAAAATTTTTTTTTTTTACTGTTAACCCGGCCCGGCCCGGCAGTACCCCTACCCGCACGGGTTCGTTTTTACCCGGATAAGCCCCAACCCGTTAAACTCGTTAACAATTAACCGGTAAGAACCCGTAACCGCAACCCGTCAGGTTCAAAAAAAAATGTAACCGGCCCGGCCCACCCGTTAGACACCCTTAACCCTAACACTAAAATTACTCCATAAAAAGAAAAAGATCTTCATAAATATCCAAATCTTAAAAGAAACATCATCTGTCCACATTATACAGTATACACAAGGTCACCAGTAGTCCAGAACATCAAATCAAAATCATACAAGTGACAAGTTGTGGGAGGGAGGACCACTTGTTTCTAAAAAGGAATGCTTTCCAACATATAGAATGACAAACAAATTATAGTGTCATAACATGTAACACACTATAGATGGAACTGCACATCGTTGTTCATTCTTTTCAAAGACATAATATATACACATGTTAGCATCCTATATAATTGTAAATTCTAGTCCTTAACCTTCTTCCACTTCAGCTAAAAGCAGATTATACTAGGTTACCAATATCATTATATCAATTCCCCTAGATTAGCAATCAGAACAATGCAAAAATTCATTCACAGGGAGTCCTAGCATACCTGGTAAAATTGTTGTCATGTGACCAGAAGGTCGTGGGTTCAAGTCGTGAAAACTGCCTCTTCCAGAAATGCACGGTAAAACTGTGTACAATAGACCCTTGTGGTCCGATCGTTACATAGATCCCGCGCATATCGGGAGCTTAATGCACCGGGTTGCCCTTTTAAAGGGACGTTAACATTAACAGGGAGTTAGACACTTAATAGCAGCATTCACTAATTACATTTAAAGACTTGAAGTTTAAGAACTGTACTAGTCCATAGTGCATCAAGACATGCTGATATTAACGCAAAACAAGTACAACAACAACAATCAGAAACCTAACCCGGTATAATCCGACAGATGGGGTACGAGGAGAATAATATGTACGCAGATCTGAACCTTACTTTGAGAAAGTAAGATATTATTTTCGATACAAAGAAAGAATTAAGGCTAAACAAGTACTATATAATTCAAGAAGCGCTTAGGTTCTTTCAACATGATATGCAGGGAACAATTTACCATCATAAAAGTATAGCCATATTACCATGAACCGGTAGCAACTACATAAGATTCAAATATATAATAGTTAAAAAAAATAAGGACAGCCCATTTCACAAAGCATCTGTGTGCACACAGGGTCCAGGAAGGCCGCACCCCAAGGGGTGTGATGGAGGCAGCCTATGGCTGATTCCGCGGCTCAAACCCGAGACCTATAGGTCACGCGAAGACAACTTGACCGTTATTCCAAGGTTCACCTTTAAATTCAAATATAATAGTATTGAACATATACAATGAGGTGACAACAGAACTTTGATGAATCTCAAATCAGCTCAAAGATACTCCAAAAATGCTAAATCATGCAAAAAATGATATAATCAAGAACCTCAAAGCAGCTCACAGATAGTAAGAAATGCTAAACCATGCCAAAAAAATGATATAATCAAGAAATAGCATAAAAATTTGTTCATCAATGAGCCATTTCAAAGATAGCAACTTTGAGGCAAAAATACCCCAAACCATTCAATATATTAGTTGGCACAAAAAGCACCACATTTTTTTCACTTGCCACATAAATATTTCAGCAAGATAACATCCTAATTACCTCAGCTGAATCACATTAGTAAAAAACTAAGATTCCTAAAAAAGATAATAAACTGATCTAAACTCCAACCTTAATCCTATTTATTACTCCTTATTAGTAACAGAAACACCAAGTTTTCCAGCCACAATAACAGTAGTAGCCATATCAATAAACATACCATGTTCAACAACACCAGCAAGTCTCAAAATAGCATCACTAGCAGCTTTCAAATCTCCCATATCTTTCTTGAAATACAAATCAATAATATAATTACCATTATCAGTAACATAAGCTTCACCATTTTCTCCAACAGTTCTCAATTTCCCAACACAACCAGCTTCAATAAACAACATCTCAAGCCTTTTAAGTGTAAATTCCCAACAAAAGGGAACAATCTCAACAGGCATAGCAAGTCCACTACCACCTAAATAATTCACCAATTTTGACTCATCAACTATAACAATAAATTTCTTTGAAGCAGCTTCAACCATTTTTTCTCTAAGTAATGAACCTCCTCTACCTTTAACCAAATTCATTTCTTGGTCAACTTCATCAGCACCATCAATTGATAAATCAACAATTGGATGTTTATTCAGATCTGATAATGGTATACCAAGTGAAACAGCTTGTTCATGTGTAATCTTGGAAGTTGGTATTCCAATAATGTTTTTTAATTTTCCAGTGTGTAATAATTCAGCTATTTTGTCTACAGCATGTTTTGCTGTTGAACCTGTGCCTAAACCAACAACCATACCTGACTCAACAAATTCAACAGCTTTATATGCAGCAATTTTTTTCAGCTCATCTTGTGATAAATTGACAGAAGAAACTGAAACCATTAATGAAGGTTCCACTTTTTTGGGTTTGAAAAATTGAGGGTAAGCAATAGCCATTGTTATTAAAATGGTAATTGCTAAAACCAATAAAAAAAAATCAAGAATTGAAGAAAACAAGAAAAAGATTGGATCTTTAACACAAAAATGTTAAAAGGGATTGAAGTGAGATGAAGAATGAAACTATTAGAGGGTATATATAGATGAAAAAATAAGCAAAAAAAGAAAATGTGAAACAAATTGGGGAAAAAAGAAAGAAGGGGTCTTTTTTAAAAAGAGAAAATGGACAAAAGATATCAATGGAGTGATAAAAAGATTGGAACTTGTGTGGACGAGAGAAGGGGAGGACGGAAAAGGAAAGATTTTTTTTTTCTGTGTGTTGGGTTTGTTAGGGTTTAGGGCAGAATTTATAGGTAATTTAGGGGGTGGTGGGGAAGGAATAAGGAAGAGGAGGAAGAAGAGGGAAAAGAGAGGATTCGTGGGAAGAAGGAGGCGTGACAGAATCCTCGAACCAATAAATTACTAGCATCCATATTATTTTTTATGTAAATAAATAGCAGGTTCATGATTCGGTTTAGATGGATTTTTTTCCGAAAAGAAATCAAATTAAATAAGTCGGTCTTTTGTCAATTCAATTTTTTGTTGATTTTTGATGTTTTTTAATTTTTTTGATTATTTCTCGGGTTTTTTCCCTTAAATATGAGATATACAATACTCCCTCGGGTCCACAATAAGTGATTTTTTGACTTTTTTTGTGTTCCAATATAAGTGATTTTTTCAGATTCAAGGAATGAATTAATTATTTTTTTTTTCTACATTACCCTTGGAGTAAATAGTGTTGGAATATGTGTTAGGAATATTTATGTGAGATAGTAAAGGTTAATATGGTCAATTTCATTGCTAATTAATGTTAAAATGTGGTTTTTTTTTTAATCTGTGTGAAAACATCCAAAAATCACTTATGTTGGACCGGAGAGAGTATCAAACACATATTCAGGAGACTACATTTTCATGTTAACACAATCAAACCAATTGTTCTTTGAGTGACGAATAATTTAAGTACTCAATTAAAAATTGATTAATTTTAACATAAAATAAATTATTGTACTTAGCAAAAGAAAATTACCAATAAAACTAGAATATAAAGGCAAAGAATTAGATTATTATAATAGCAAAAAATTAGAATAAAAATACATATACTAATATGTACCATAAATTAGAAACTTTATATAAAAATATACATATATATGTGTGTGTGTATGTAATAATAAATTCAAATAGCTACTTCTATCGTCAGTTTGCTTCAGGATTTTCGGTTATTTTTTAATTAAAATTCAAAATCAAAACCAAATCAAACCTTAAAAGTATTATTTTTTTGGCTTGTTTGGTTCGGTTTTAGGTTTGATTCAATTTTTCGGGTTTTATGAATACCCCTATAAATAGCATCACTCTATAGCTTAAATTAAAAATAATTAGTTCATATAATATATGTATAATTTACGTATAATATATCTATAAGGGATTGTTTGATAAGGTGTATAAAAGATATTATTGAATATTGTATATTAATAATGTTTGGATTAATAATGTTGAGATTAAATATGCTGGGATTATGTTTTATTTACTGTTTGATTTGGTATATTAAAGATTTTGAAAGGACAATTCTATCTTTATACATATTTATTTATGTATTAAAAATTATAATATTGCTAATGTCATAAACTAATTGGTTGAAAAATACTACCAAATAAGGAAAAAATAATTTTCTTAATACATCTTATTAAATGATCCCATTGTATATATTATATGCACATAAATTAAGAAAAGCAAATAATAAATTCGACTGATTATTTGTGTAAAATCATATAACTTATTTAAATGTAATAACCCTTCTAGGTTGGGGATTCACTAGCATAATTAATTCAGACTTTTTTCTTAACCTATAACTATTTGGGGATGGTTGTATTGGTTCTACTGACGCGATTAATTTGAATTTTTTATGACATATTATTTAATATTTAGATTTCAATGACAAGATTAATCTGTATTTACGACACGTAACATTATCAAATGGAGTAGTCCCTACCATGAATTTTTTACTTTTAAAATTCAAATTGGAAACATTTGATTAAAATGGCAAGTGGTTATTAATGTTTAATTAATGACTTTTTCACTCTCAGTTGACTATGATATTTTTTTTTTGGTCAAAGGGAAAAAAAAATAAAGAACGCCTCTTAAGAATATTGTTTTAATTTAAAATCGTTTTTCCCTTAATTTCTTTTGGTAGCAGGTAGAAAGTGTTGCATACTTAATACGTTTCTGTGGGTCCAAATACTTAATACAAATAAACAAAACTAGCATTTCTCTAACAATATTGATTGACGAACATAACGTTTGAATAGATTGTATCGTTTGTCGTCGTTTCATGATATCACACACTAATAATGTGAAAAATAAACTTGTAATATTACTAAGAAAAAATAGGACACGGAGTAGAATTATTATATAAAAAGGTAAGGTAAATGATAAAATATGATTAATTAATAATAAGGAAAAGCAAGATGCAAGAAAAAAAAAATAAGGAAACGACGCCACCACACCAAATCAGCCGTTTCTAACACTTTCCGTCGTTATGATGGATTTAACGATACGATAAAATAAAATTTACGTAATAATAAAAACAAACATGGCATTTAAAGTAACAATACGATACGATAGAATACGTAACAACCCTCCAAACAATAAGTTGTAACAGATTCTATAGTAGACAAATGATCAAAAAATTCGAGTTTTACCGCACATGTCAGTAAAAATATTTCTGCATATTTGATTAATTAAAGAATAAAGAGTACACATTGAAGAAATATGCTATTTAATAAATATTACTAAAAGCATCTTATCTGTAATACAAATAAAGAAATAATCCAGTTCAAATGTCAAAAGGGAAAAGGAAAGAGGAAGATAAGGAGCATATATACTATGCATTTCCTCTGGCCTTGGCCTTTACTAAAACTTTAAAAGCAAATCAATAAAAGTTAAATTGCACCAATATTTTTCTTCCTAGTTGGAAGTGAGATGAGAAATTTCAACTCTCACGTTGTAATCAACATCAAAATTGCATGTTGATAAGGAAACAAAAGTAAATAAGGAATATTCTAGATTTGTATATTTCCTAGCCCATTCCCATTAGGTTTAGGTTTCCCAATTAATTTAGGTTTTGTCTTATTTCTTTGCCTATAAATACTTGTGGAATCAATGAGAAGGTATGAGAGATTTCACCCCAAAACTGTCTTGTCTTGTTCTTCATTATTTCTTAGCATTCTATCACATGTATGCCCCTTTGGACATAAGAATTTTTTTTTGAATTCTTTTTTACTCTTTTCTTAAAATCAATGTTTGGACATAAAATTTACAATTTTCAGTTGAAAATAAATTTTAGAATTTTTTGAAAATTTGAAATATTCCAAAAGGCTGTATTTCAAAATTCACTCATAAAACTTCAAAAACAGTCCAAAATTATATTCACGTCCAAACATAACTCTAATTTTCAAATATCATTTTAACTTGAAATTTTTTTACTTTTTTTTTGGGAATTTTACATTTCTTATGTCCAAACGCCCACTTATTCTTATTCTCCAAAATCCACTTTGCTCAAAGTTAAAGCTAAAGCACTTTCAAAGGTTGCAAGAAAGCCACCAATCCCTTGAATTTGGGCATTAAAAATTTCCCCTTTTTGTTCTCTGTGCCTATTTTCTGTATGAAATGATATCCTCCTTTGGTTTTCATAATAAAATTCCAAGGAAAGTAACGGCAGATCGGTGCACTAAGCTCTTATTATGTGTGGGTTCCGGAAAAGAATCGGACCACAAAAATTTATTGTACGCAATCTTATCATGCATTTTTATAAAAGGCTATTTTCATAGCATCTTTACCAGTTACCGACAACTATAGAAAAGTGACTAGCAAAAATAAGTGTGGCTAACTATGTCATTAATTTGTGCGATTTAACCGAATAAGATATAAAGAATTATATAACGTGTACATGGGGCTATTTTATGCTGTTAGGATTTCTCATTGAAAAGGAAATTTAGATTATTCTACGTAGTTAAATGGAAGACGAACAAGAAAGGAATAATTTGACCAGGGCACTAATAATTATTTTTTTTAATGAGCGTGAAAAATTCAAAGTTAACAAATAAAAATGAACGAAAGGAGTGATATATTTTTTTAGAAATATCTTATTTTATTCTTTGTATGGCAAAATACTGTGTTCTTCTAACTCCCTTTAATTTCTTAACAATCTTCAACTCAGAAAGTCTGAATAGTAGCGTACAAACGTATAGCTCAAACTAATTATTGTAAGTTGTAATCATCAATTTTTTAATTAGAAATTTCAGGTTCGAGCTTTGAGAGAAAATAGATCATGGTAAGAAAGTGTTTTTGCCTTTTAATTTTCCGACCCGAATTCGGATTACTCAAGCTACAAAGCAAATACCAATTAAATACCAGATAAGAAATAAATTTTAAAAAAAAAACATCAACTTAAAGTTATTGCTGCAAATTACAAATATAATAGTATCAACAGACTCAAATAGATTTGCGTAAGCATTGACACAAAATCAGTGACAATATAAAAGCAGATTTGATTATGAAGTGGGGATAATTAATTTTTATTTATATAACCACAAACTCTGTCTTTTTTTTCTTTTTTTTTTCTTTTTAATGGGGCCATGTGAAAAGAATCCATATATTAAGATAGCTCTAATATTAAATATTACTTATTACTAGTTGTGTCAGCGAATACCTAATGAATAAAAAAGCTTTAAACTTTAAATTTATGGATCGTAATTCATAAAAAATTTCTTAGACGCTTTTTTAAATATATAGTTTTTCATGATTATGCTTTTTGATTGTTAATTAATTAATTACTAATGTAATCTTGTTTTTTTTTTCTAGGATAGCAACATGTGGGGGAAGTCTACTTTGCTTATGGACATTGAATGGATTATTCTATGGATATTCTAACATTTTGTAATTAGAGTCTCATTGTTTGATTAAAAGCTACATTTTCTCCATAATCCATGGAGCATCTTGTCCTTGTTCTTTTGCCCCCTAGGAAAACCACTAAGATTTTGGACTTTCTTGTGCAAACTAAAGATAAATTAGTATAATTAACCTAATTGTAAATTAGGTTGTTAACTTTAATTTTCTTTTAGATGATATGATAATAAAACTATCTCTACCGTCAATATATATAACTACCATAGGCCATAGAAAGAAATGCTTCAAAGCTTAAAAATTAAAAATTAATATTTTAATTTTTTTGTTTTTTGGACAGATATAAAAATAATTTTCCGGATAATCAACTAAAATTCAACTAGTTAGATAAACATAAATTTTTTTTCCCTTTGAATTGAAGGCAAGATTAGAAAAAAAAACGAGTCATCATAATATGTTGATTTGCATAAAATAAGGAATTAGTTTTGAAAATGAAATTCACATTTTCCACAAACTTTGTGTCAAACAAATTTTCTTTCCTAGGTAAGCACTTCTTATTTGGGCAAGAACTCTAATGCCATCTTGAATTAGAATTGAATGTTTGACCATCCCAATTCAAAGTTCTTTTGGCCTAGTCAAATGATCTTTTCTATTTGTATTTATTCGGTCAGATCTTTTTATAATAGCATTCCTATATAATAATATAGTTTTTTCGGAATTAATTTTTGTGTTATATTATAATATATATTTTTTATAACAGCACTTCGCTATAATATTCTAAAAATATTTGAAACAAACGAGACGTTATACAAAAGTTTGGCCGTATAACTTTTGATTTGGATATGTTTCAATTCAAATCTCTAGATTTGGTAAAAGGTTCTCCGTTCTTGGTCCAAATAACCAATAACCAATTGATAAAATGGACCTTGAGTTGTCAGTTTCCTCCCCTAAACTTCTATGAAAATGCACTTTCACCCTTCATTCAGTCAATACTCCGACCTACTACAGTCTTAACTACCAAACACACGTTTTTCACATTCTTAATATAGGATTTCGAAGATACGAAAAAAATATTTATTGCCCAACTACCCAAATGTGCTTCTTATAGGAGCAAATTTGATTCAATTTTGTAATCTTGTTTTCTCAAGTAATTTAATTCCCTCGTTGTTATCCGAGGTTTTGGATTAATTCCTCTCAAGATAGAACGGAATAATTATTCTGTGATAGCGGAATTACAAATCACAGAACTTCAGCAAACTTAACAAACGGAGCAAATCACACTTTGTTAGAAAATATAGGTAAGAAACAGAGAATTAAAAGCTTTGAGGCGTGAAAGATCACTATCTTTCAAGAGTTATTGCATGTATATACTTTAGGGATTACAAGCAATTCTCTATCAGGATACAACAAAGCCAGAAATATACGTGCAGATTGAATCCTCTACTTCTGGAATGTCTTTCGTATTTATAGATAAGAAAAAGATACTTTTCTGGAGAGATGCCCCTTTTCACGAATAGCCACAACTTTTCTGTTAATTAAAATTCGAATTTAAATTCAAATTTTAAATAACATAAAGTTGTTCCAAATAAAATACGATAAATAAAATCCTTATTTAAAGATCCGGCCCGCGCCCAAGCCCCAAGTCCAAGTCCAAGTCCAAGTCATTTAGATATAATTTTATATGTATATATTCTTCTAAATATGTCAATTGTTAATTTCATTGGACTTAATGTGCCAAGCTTTATAAAACCATCTAAATGGTATCAGAGCCATGTTAGTAAAACCTGAGAAGTCTAAGTCTGACACTAGTTTCTTAATGAATATCATTAGGAAGAAGACTACTGTTAAAAATAGTAGAAAAGAAGAATATGAATTGCCTCAACAATTAGATCTTCTTAATAAGTAGACTATACCTTTAGTCAAACCTAAGGTAATATACCAATTAGGTACCTTTGAAAAAATAGGTTTAAAACAAGTAGTTAAAACTACTGAAGAGACTATCACTGTAGATAGTGATCATGCTACCTTCAGATTACTATCTGAAAATGATTTAGCCCCTTATAGGGACTCACATAGATTTATACATATAGGTTTAATACAAGTCGCCTTTAAGCCACTTACTTTAAGAGGTTTACCTGAAAGCTTCATAGCAGCTCTCAGAGATGACAGAAATCAAAACTGGAAAAAATCGCTTATAGGGACTGTGCAAACCAATTTGGCTTATGGTCCTGTTTATTTCAATGCTTATCCTAATTTGCAGATTTCTCTTAATGATGAGAATTCTTTAAATGCTTTAATACTTATCATTAAATTACATGGTTATGATTATTTTCCTGGTACAGAAGTTATATGCATCTGTTATAGGATTTATTTCAAACCGTTATATACTTTGAATCCTATGTGCAAGGTTATGGATTTAAAAAATGAAACTATTCTTATAGAAACCAACTTTAGGAAATCCAAAGTAACTATCAGAAGACCTATTAAATGGGATGAAATTGATTTCCCTAAAGAATGGGTCATAGAGGAAGCAGTGGCACCTCGGAATACTGGTAATACAGAGGTTACAGAAATAGAACAAACCTCAGATGGTACTATTAAAATCAGGTTCAATGAGCACATTCAAACTGACAATATCAGTTTGTCATCTAGATTAACTAGATCAAACTCTTCTTATATTTCTCCAATTGATTATGTGGTAGATTTTCCGTCAAGAGCTTCCACATCTCAGATTAGAGAAAATAATAGAGTTAATAATATCAGTATTAGCAGTGATAATATTGTCAAGATTGATCCAGATCTTGAACCTACTGCATCCGAAATGGACTTTTCAAATGGTGTTAATAATGATTGAAAATCATATAGATTTTAGTCCGGGTTCACCGACAAGAAAAATGATTTTAGAAGAATTTTTAAAACCCAGATGGGCTGTTTTCAGAAAATGGTTTCATGAAAACATGACAAGTGAATTAATTCAATATTTTAGACATGATTTTTATGAGGATATTAGCAAGAAAAATAAAATTATTGCTTTTGTTCCTTGGTTTATGTCTAAACATGTTTATAACTATATTTCTGTGTTAGAAAGAGATTATACGCTCACTAACGGGTAATATTGTTAATTCTGTTTTTCCACCCCAGCAATCTTTTCATATAGGGAAAAAAGACAAAATTATTTATTGCACGGCTTTTTCAAAAATTTGGAAGTGATGTTGCTGCGATAACAACAAAGAATTTGAATACCATGCTCACCCAGAATAACTATACTAATATGTATGTTAGTATTTTGGGCGAACAGGTTATAAAGGTTCACGAGAAATTGGACAAGCTAATAGCTGAAGTCCAAAAAATTCAACAGAAGGATGCTAAAGGTAAAGAGCAAATCACTACTACAAGTATCCTACCACCTTCTGAGGTAAAAGACTTTAAATTAAAAGGTCTTGATGCCTTGGAAGAACTTCTTAATAAGAAGTTTGGCGAATTTAAGGCTTGCCCCTTAACACTAGAGCATAAACTTGATAAAGGTAAGGGATTAAAGGTAGAAGATGAGATTAATAAAATCTCTGAAAAATATGCTCGCAAACCTTACCAAAAAATATTTTATTATCCTAGACCAACCCTTCAAGATGTCCTAATAGAAGAACAGGACAATGACCACTACCATCAAGGATATAGTGGGTCAAATATCTATTAGTGGAATATAGATGGTCATGCTGAAAGACAAATCTATACTACAGTACATAGAATGCTTATGTACATCACTATCTGCAAGGTTAATAAGAATTGAGATTGGGCAATTACAGAAATGATTATTGCCGGTTTTACGGGTCAGCTCAAAGGCTGGTGGGATAATTATCTTACTCATGACCAAAGGCATCAAATAATGAATGCCACCAAAACTGAAGAAGATAAGACTGTCCAAAATTCAGTCTATTCTTTGGTCATGAATATCATAGAACAGTTTTCTGGAAAATGGTCTGATAATAGTGAGACCATTAGGACTATGCTCCAGAATCTAAGATGTAAAACCCTTACATCTTTCAGATGGTATAAAGATGTTTTCTTATCCAGAGTGATGGAATTACCAGAGAGTAATAACACTCATTGGAAGTCCAAGTTCATAGATGGACTCCCTCTCTTATTTGTTGAAAGGATTCGAAAGGTCCTTAGAGGTACAGGGATGAGTATAGATTATGATGCTTACTCATATGGTAAGCTCTTTAGTGTATGCACTCAGGAAAGTTTAGCCCTATGTAATGAAATCAAGCTAAACTAACAAATTAAGAAACATCATCTCACTGAGAGACAACAATTAGGCGAATTCTGTGAACAGTTTGCCATTGACATTCCGTCCAACAGAAATAAATCCCATAAGAAAAAGGATTTCAATAGGAGAAAGGGATCGCCGGAGAAACGACATGAAAAGACCCAAAGAAGAAAGACTTTTCATAAAGCCAGAAAGGGTTTGTTAAATCAAAAAACCCTCAGGCCTGTTACAAATGCGGAAGGATAGGCCATTATGCAAAAGATTGCAAAATCAAGGACAAAATCAAAGAACTTGATTTAGATGATAATATCAAAGATTTTCTTTGTAAAATTCTCCTAAATTCTTCTCCGGAGAATTCTGACCATGAGTCATCTACTAGTGAAGATTTAAGAGTCCTTCAAGAGGAATATTATATTTCATCCTCTGAAGATGAGCAAGAGTTTTGTGAAGAAGGACAATTCTCAAATCAGTGTTGTAATACTGATGACAATCTTTTTAATATCTACTCTCATTTTGCAGATTTAAAAATCAATGTCTTGACCAATGATAGCATAATTGAGCTATTAAGGGTTATTAAAGACCCCGGAAGTAAGGTCCCAGTAATTGACAAACTTCCTACAAATTATGAAGTAGGAACGGAGGTGGAAGGCATTCCTTCTCAGAAAGGACCTTACACAATATCCGAGATCAGAAATCTGGTCAAGAGTAAATCCCAGCCTGATAGGTTGGCTACTGTTCAAGATTTAAGCATTGAGATAAATTATCTCAATAAAGAAATCTCGTAATTAAAGGCTTCAAATGTATCCTTAGATGAAAGAATTTTCAGATTAGAAAACTCTGAGAAAGATATCAGTATCAAGATTAATGATACTATTGCAAGTTCTTCAGAAAATAATACTGCCTATACTTTGTTAGCAGCCATGGACTTTTCTGAAGAAGAATTTCTGGAAAAACTCCAACATTTTATCACCCAAAAGTTTTTAATAAAAATAACTCTTTTAACCGATACAATTTCAAAAAAGAGTTTATTGCTTTATTTGATAGTGGAACAAATTTAAATTGTGTAAAAGAAGGAATAATACCTTCCAGATATTTTCATAAAATCACTCATCATTTGAAAAATGCTAGTGGTAGTCCAATGGGTATTTCATATATATTACCCAAGGCTTATATTTTCCAACTGGATATATGTATTCCTGAAAGTTTTGTTTTGGTAAAAGATATTGACAGGGATGTAATACTTGGTGTCCCATTTTTTATTAAATTAATGGCTTTTCTGTACTGGAATACAAAAAGTTTTACTGGTACTTATAATAGCAAAAGTATCACTTTTGAGTTTATAACCGAACCTGTTCAAAGATTTTTGAATGAAATTATTTCTAATAAAATTGCCTCAAAAGTCAACCAAATTACTTTTTTGAAAAATGAAATTAGTTCTATTACTGTAGACCAAGATTTAAAAAGTCCTAAGTTGGTAGAAAAAATAAATTTTCTCAAAAACCAGTTTTACGCTTCTATTTGTGGTGACCATCTGAATCAATTTTGGAACAAGAAAAACCATATCATAAGTCTTCCTTATGAAGAAGACTTTTCAGAGAATAATATCTCTACCAAGGCTCGACCTTGTCAGATGAACTCTAATTATTTGGAGTTATGCAAAAAGGAAATTGATTCCCTACAACAAAAGGGTCTAATAAGACCCTCAAAGTCCAAATGGTCTTGCACTGCTTTTTATGTCAATAAGCATACTGAACAAGAGCGGGGAGTTCCCAGACTAGTTATCAACTACAAACCCCTTAATAAGGTGTTGAAATGGATCAGGTATCCAATCCCTAATAAGTAAGATTTATTAGACAGATTACATGATGCCATTATATTCTCAAAATTTGATTTGAAGTCTGGTTATTGGCAGATTCAGATATCTGAATCAGATAGATACAAAACGGCTTTCAATGTACCGATGGGCCAATATGAATGAAACGTTATGCCCTTTGGTTTAAAAAATGCTCCTTCTGAATTTTAAAAAAATATGAATGATATTTTTCTTCCTTATACGGATTTCATAATTGTCTATATTGATGATATTCTAGTATTTTCAAAAAATATAGAATCTCATTTTAAACATTTGGATTTATTTAAGAAAATTATTTTCCAAAATGGTTTAGTGATATCCAAACCAAAAATGTTGATTTCCAAAACAATGTCAGATTTCTAGGTCATAATATGGAAAAGGGAAGAATTATTCCCATTAACAGAAGCATTGAATTCGCTTCCAAATTTCTTGATATTATTACTAATAAGACCCCGCTTCAAAGATTTTTAGGAAGCTTGAATTATATTTATCCTTTTATAAGGACCTTGCTAAGGATACAACTCTTCTTTATGATAGATTAAAGAAGAATCCCAAAGTCTGGACTCAATCAGATAGATACAAAACGGAATGGAACATTATGTCCTTTGGTTTAAAAAATGCTCCTTCTGAATTTCAAAAAATTATGAATGATATTTTCCTTCCTTATACGGATTTCATAATTGTCTATATTGATGATATTCTAGAATTTTCAAAAAATGTAGAATCTCATTTTAAACATTTGGATTTATTAAGAAAATTATTTTCCAAAATGGTTTAGTGATATCCAAACCAAAAATGAATTTTCCAAAACAATGTCAGATTTCTAGGTCATAATATCGAAAAGGGAAGAATTATTCCCATTAACAGAAGCATTGAATTCGCTTCTAAATTCCCTGATATTATTACTAATAAGACCCAACTTCAAAGATTTTTAGGAATCTTGAATTATATTTCTCTTTTTATAAAGGACCTTGCTAAGGATACAACTCTTCTTTATGATAGATTAAAGAAGAATTACAAAGCCTGGGCTGACAGTCATACTACATCAGTTAAAAAGATTAAGCATAAGGTTCATAACCTTTCATGTTTAACTTTAGCTAATCCCAATTGGGAAAAGGTTGTGGAAACTGATGTCACACCTCCTTTTTCCACTACCCTGTATTAATGAAGGGTAATAGGGGAGTTTTTCCAATTAAAGTGACATGATTAAGATTTGGAATTTATTTTTAGTTTCAGAGTCGCCACCCGGGTTTTTAAGGTGTTCCGGGACACCATTTATTTATTGAAATCCCCGAACCGAGGAAATTTTGACTCTGTTTAAAATGTCTGCGAACCAGAAATCCGAGTAAGGAATTCTGTTAACTCAGGAGAAGGTGTAAGGCACTCCCGAATTCCGTGGTTCTAGCACGGTCGCTTAACTATTAATATTTGGCCTACATTA
>MDKI01016200.1:0-10097 GCA_005239505.1 Nicotiana paniculata
TAATTTAGGTAGTTAATTTATCTTGTAATCCATGCATGAAGCTAATATTAGAGTAGAATTTACCTACCTTCAATAACTAGGTTGTTTGCCCCTTTTGAATGCTGAAAATTGTCCCAAGGAAGAAGAAGATGAGGAAGTGAATTAAATCCCGTGTATAAAAACACACTGCCCAGTGGCCTACTCTATGCGATCGCAGCCTGGGCAGTGCGATCGCAAAGCTTTAAGTGACCAGGCCCTCATGGGCCTTCTGTGCGAACGCGGAGAGAGACCTGCGAACGCACAGGGTAAGGAATAGCTGGGCTGGCCCAAGGATGGGCTTTTGTGCTAACGCGGATGGGGTGTGCGATCGCACTAGGTCAGGAGCCCAATCCATCGCGATAGTGGTGCCTATTGTGCGAACGCACATGGCATTTACAGCCCCTTCCCAGTTCCTTCTATGCGATCACATCAGTGCACCTGCGATCACACTGAAGGAAACCAGTCAATGAAAAATCTGGTTTTTGAATTTAACTTCGAGGGGTCCGAAATTCACCCGAGCCCCTCGGGACCCCGTCTAAAGGCATTGGCAATTCTGTATTCATGATACGGACTCGCTCAAATTTTCGGAACGTGAAAAAACAACGAAACTAAGAATTCGACCCCAAAACCAAATTGAATCAAACTTTGAACTTAAAGTTCTAGAATTCGCTTTCAATACGCCGAACTGACCTATACTACTCGGAATGACACCAAACTTTGCAAGAAAGTCATAAATGAAATAACGGAACTATTCCCGATCTCAGAATTCCATTCGGAACTCGATAACACAAAAACACGTTCCCAACCAAATTTCAAACTTAAGGAAACTCTAATTTCGATATTGGGCGCCAAAACGCTCCCGGGTCATCCAAAACCCATTCCGAACATAAACCCAAGTCTGAAATCATCATACAAAGCTACCAGAATTGTCGAAAATCAATTCTGAGGTCGTTTACTAAAAATGTTGACCGAAGTCAAACTTGGCCTTAAAGGCCAACCTTAAGGAACCAAATGTTCCTATAGCACTCTAAACACTTCCAAATCCCGGACCACCCGCCTCCGCAAGTCATAAATCACAATAAGCCGCTATGGAAAGTTCCATTTGGGGGAACGGGGTCTGATAACGCAAAACGACCGGTCGGGTCGTCACAATACAAAATTACGAAAATAATAAAATTGATACATACAAGAAATCAGGATAGATTGGTGCTACTGGGCCTCAAATATCGATCCTGGAACCCATATGTATATACGATGTCCAACTAAATATAATAAAAAATAATTATATTATTTACATATCAAACATACAAAATTACGAAAATAATAAAATTGACACATACAAGAAATCAGGATAAATTGGTGCTACTGGGCCTCAAATATCGAGCCTGGAACCCATACGTATATAGTCTGTCCAATTAAATATAATAAAAAAATAAATTATTTAATTTACAGATCAAACGAGAATTAATATTATTTAATTTACAGTAGCAACATGGACGGTCAGCCTACGTATGGGGGGGAGAGCTACTGGCCCAAACTCTCCGCGCTAGGAGAGTGGACGACTTGTGGGATTTTATGAAGGACAGAGTTCTCCATCCCCGTGTAGTCCAGCGACTGCGGATACGGGCTTCTACAAGATATTTTGGATCGGGGGCTGCAACTCGACTGGTCTTTGTTCACGGCCCTGATAGATCGGTGGCGACCAGAGACGCACACTTTCCACTTGACCATTGGCGAGGCCACCATCACTGTTGGATCAAGAAGCTAAATGGTTTTGAAGATTGACAAATGAACTCAGAGTTGAACCAGGTCCATCACTGGAGACATAGACATACAGAGTTAATGGCACGTGAGGTGATTACAAACAGGCGAGAAGCACAATCAGTGATCTGAAGATATATCTCCTGATCGAAAAGGTTGCAAATTGATAGGGAGATGGACTCCTTATTCAGTAAGGACAGAATCAAGATAGAAGAGGATCTAGGGAGTTGAGATCAACTAGAACTCTTCCACCAAGGAAGAGTTGCATCAGAATTCTAGTATATCTCCTTTTCTACTGATCCTATATATTGTCAAGTGTTCTTATTGAACAGGTGCACACAAACATAGAATCAAAACAATAAATGAGAACAAAATTACCACAACAATTTTGTAAGCAGTTCGTGTGAGAATTTCCTATGCGACTCTGAAGCTACTTGAACCAGCTAGAAGAACCAGTTCCATCTGTTGTCTTTTAGTCTAGTTTATTTGTAATAGGTGATTACAAAATGTATCTTTTCATCTTTATCTAGAAGCAATTGTAATAGGTACTGAGTATTCAAGTTAGAGTTAACTTGAAGCTTGTCGCAAATAGCTAGAGGCTAGTTTGCCACAAGGGGATTAGAGTTAGTCCTTAGGTTTACAAAAGAGTTTATTTTGTAAATAATGTTTGGCTCATTGATTTAGTGAAGAGTTTAGGAAAATCCTACTGGGAAGTAGGTCGTGGTTTTTTCACCTTTTGAGCCAGGTGTTTTCCACGTAAAATTCCTGTGTTCCTTTATTTTCTGCAATTATTATTCCGTAACCTATAGGAGTTGGAACACATAGAAAAACCTGGTCCTTCTATAACTACTGCACGCAAAAATTGGTCACTACGCAAATCACCCCCCCCCCTTTGTGTGGTACTGACATAGATAAATAACAATTGGTATCAGAGCGGGTTATCCTTGAAGAGTCTAACACCTTAGGAAAAGATCAAGATGAGTGCACAACCTGGGAACTGGGAAGGACAATCAACTGTTAGGCCACCACTCTTCAATGGCCAGTACACTCTTAATGGAAGAACATGATGAAGGATAACTTAATTGGAGAAGACTATGAACTATGTGACATAGTCACTGACGGTCCTTTGACCACCATGAAGAAGACTGCTGAAGGAGTAGATGTGCCAAAGACAAGAGTTGACTGCACTGATGAATACTTAAGAAAATGGAAAAGAATGCCAAGGCCAAGAAGTGGCTCGTGTGTGGACTTGGTCCAGATAAGTACAGTAGAATTCAAAGTTGCACCACTGCCAAGGAAATTTGGGACACTTTGCAAGTGGCTCATGGGGGAACTGCACAAGTGAAAAGATCCAAAGGTACATTACTATATTCTCAATATGAGAATTTCTCTATGAAGGAAGGAGAGACCATCCAAGAGATGTACACTAGGTTCACTACCCTAACAAATGAACTAAAATCTCTTGGAAGGACTATCCTTGAAGAAGACAAGGTTGAAAAGATTTTGACAAGGATTCTGCCAATCTCTTGGAAGAGTAAGATCACTGCTATTCAGGAATCCAAGAACATGGAACCCTCAGATTGGATGAGCTGATTGGAAATCTCACTGCCTATGAACTTAGAAGGCAGACAATGAAGATGGATGCTCCCAAGAAGGAAAGAAGTTTGGCACTGAGAACCACTGAGGGAACATATCTAGAGGAATATGAAATGGCTATGATCACCAAGGAATTCAGAAACTATCTCATTAGGAAAAAGGGCATCTCAAGAGGTGGAAACTACAACAAGGCAAAGGCACCAGAAAACCCCACAAACGAGGGATGCTACAAATGTGAAAAAACTGATCATCACATCAAGAACTGTCCTCAGTGGGAAGTTGAATGGAAAAGGGAAAGATCTGAACGAAGGAACGGGAAGAAGGAACTGGTTCAACCTAAGAAAAACACAACATCAACAAAAGCTATGGTTGCTTCTTGGGGAGAAAGTTCAGATGAAGAATCAGATGATGAAGATTGAGATGATCAAGCACTCATGGCAACTGGTGAATCAGATGAGGAATCAGGGGTAAGTATATCTCATCTCAAAAACAAGATTAAGTTCCTATCCAAGGAAAAACTCTCTGAATTATTAATTGACTTCATTGATTATTCTGAAGAAATAAATAAAAAGTAGGATTTGCTGTCTAAGGAGTGTGTAATGTTAAAAGCAAAGTGTAAGAACCTAGAACTCAGAGTAAGTGAATTTGTGAGTGAAAACACTGCTCTGAAGAACCAGGTTCATCCACTTGAAACAAATTTCCTAGAGTTAAAATCTGAAAATTTAAAACTGAAACTAGGAACCAGTAAGAAGACAGCTGACAACTCTCAACTCATCTTAGAAGAAAATGTAGGCAGACTAAAGGATGAGTTTTATAAGAAAGATGAATGGATAAGTGTGTTGAAGGAGGAACTTGGTAAGGTTAAGCATGAACTGGACAGAACATGCAAATGGAATAAATCCTCTGATGCTTGAACATGGCTACAGGAAAATCACAGTAGCAACAGAAGATGACTTGGCTTTGGGAGTCAACTGCCTAAATGGGATCCCAAAAGCAAGTACCCCACTCTTCCTAAGAACAAAATTTGTACCCACTGTAGTAAGACTAGTAACTATAAAATTGAATGCAATGCAAAAGAGCAGGCCAGTCAAAAGAATAAAATTTTTGTTCGAAAGAAAAATTGGTTACCAAATTGGCAAAAAGGGACTTAATTCATCCTTTCTCTTATAGAAAGGGACCCAAACTAGTTTCGGTTCCTAAGACTAACCCCTGATTTTCTTTTGTAGGTTCAAGTGAAAGGGAGCAGTCAAATATAGTACATGGATAGTGGCTGCTCAAAACACATGACAAGGAACAAGGAACAGTTCCTTTCACTTGAAAACCTCAAAGGAGGAAATGTCTCCTTTTGGAAATGGTAAGAAAGGTGAAATTATTGGGGTTGGTAAGGTAGGTAAGGATGAAACACATCCATTGAGAACTTTTACTTGATAGATGGCTTGAAATATAGCCTAATCAGTGTGTCACAACTGTGTGACAGAGGTAACCTGGTTGCATTCATTTCTACAAAATGCTTTGTAATTAATTTTATCACTGACAAGATTGTTTTGCAGGGAAAGAGAGTGAATAATATCTATATCATAGATCTGTCCACTCTATCAGAAAATGAACTAATGTGTTTAAGTGTGTTGGACAGTGATCCCCTCCTTTGGCACAAAAGACTTAGCCATGCTAGTTTAAATCAACTCAACAAACTAGTATCCAAGGACCTAGTGATAGGTCTCCCTAACATTAAGTTCAAGGAAGACAAAGTTTGTGAGGCTTGTGCAAGGGTGAAGCAGGTAAGATCATCTTTCAAAAGAAAGAAAATGGTAAGTACCACCAGGACGATGGAACTGGTACATATGGACCTATGTGGTCCTCCAAGAACATTAAGCAGAGGTGGTAAGGGATATGTAATGGTGTTTGTTGATGATTATTCTAGATTTACCTGGACATTGTTTCTAACATCTAAAGATGAAGCATTTGACATGTTTACTTCTTTTGTTAGAAAAATACATAAGCAATTAAGAAATCAACTTGCATCAATTAGGTATGATCATGGCACTGAGTTTGAAAATGCCAAACTTGCTGAATTTTGTGATGAGCATGGCATAGATCATAAATTTTCTTCCCATAGAACTCCAAAACAAAATGGAGTCGTTGAAAGAAAAAATAGGACACTTGAAGATATGGCCAGGACCATGCTTTCTTTCTAGTAAACTACCTCATAGCTTCTGGGCAGAAGCTGTAAACACTGCATGCTATTGTATTGGTATAAGAGAGCTTCACACGTGTGATAAATCTTGATGACTCAGCAGTCTACGTGGAGCAATGAAAACACGACAGCTGGACGGGACTCTATAAAGAGGTATGAGGAGAAGAGGCTTGGAAAATCACACCCACGGGTTAATTAGGTACGGAAGTCTCAACCTGGTTGAGAAGATGAAGGGACACGGTCAAAATGTATCTGAGCAGAACAAAGGGCAGATTCAGAGATCTTCAATTAGTGATACACGCATTACACAACATTCACGCAACAATTACGGTTACTCATTGTAACGTTACATTAATGTCATAATTAGTCATAATGCTCAATCACTGAAAATGGCAGACGTTATATTAAGAAATTTCCCTATATAAGGGAGTAAAATATAACCTGTAAAAATCATCCGAACTACTATTGCAATACACTTTACTTTTCGTGCATCTCATTGATTTTTCTTTATTTAATTACTTACAATAATCAGTGTTGTCTTGGTTATCAGAAACCCGTGTTTATCCTAAAAATAGATTTGGTCAAAGAATCTAATTCTTTGGTTAAACAAATTGGTTCCATTATCGGGAATCTGATAATCTTTGTTTATTTTTCAAGCGATATCCTCTGAACTATGTCGAACTCCAACGACAACAACCAACAGAGAAATGGAACCCCAGTTCTATCACCTTCAGGAACCCCACGTTGTTCAAGAGAACAATCCCCAGAAAGATCCAATAACAACAACGATAATAATGATCAAACGGTAGAACAAGATCGGGTAAAGCAAATGATTGCAGAGTATGTGAGCCAGGCTTTGCAAGAATTTGCGAGGGGATTACCAGCAGCGTCACCTGCACCACTGACACCACCCCTCAATAATACCATCACCGTGGAAAATCCTCAGTCTGGGTTGGAAAACTCAGCAAGGGGAGATACTCCTAACGAATCTCTCGAAGCGAGACCAGGTATGTCTAATAACTCTGAATTACAGACTTTATTACTAACTTTGCAGAAACAGGTGAAGGAACAAAACGATCGAATCGAACAAATTCCTGGAGTACCACCTGTTATCAAAGGCATTCACATTGACATTGATAAATATTCTCAACAACCTTGGAAACCAAGCACAGCACCCGTACCTATTCCCAAGAAGTTTAAAATGCCTGACGTTCCTAAGTATGACGGGACAACCGACCCACGCGATCATGTGACTGCTTTTACCACCAGAGTGAAGGGTAACGACTTAACAAAACAAGAAATTGAGTCGGTCCTAGTCAAAAAGTTTGGAGAAACACTTACCAAAGGGGCATTAACCTGATATTCTCTTCTCCCTGAAAACTCTATTGATTCTTTTGCTGAGCTTGCAGATTCTTTCATAAAGGCACACTCCGGTGCGGAAAAAGTCGAGAAAAGGATGGAGGACATCTTTAAAATAAAACAAGGAGACACGGAACTACTTCGTGAATTTGTAGACAGGTTTCAACGAGAAAGAATGCTACTACCAAGGGTGCCTGATAATTGGGCAGCCATGGCATTTGCAAGCAACTTAAATGACAAAAATTCTGAAGCCATGAGAAGACTCAAGGAAAACTTGAGAGAATTCCCAGCTACGACATGGAATGATGTCTATAACAGGTACAGTACTAAACTTCGAATTGAACAAGATACCATTGCTCATTCGAAAGATGAAGATCATACCAGATCCAGACGTTCCGAATCAGACAAGAGATCAGGTAAAAACATGTACGATACTTACTTGGGACCATCGGGACGTGAAACTCGTCCCAGGTTCGAAAACACCAGGTCAGATTATAGACCACCAAGCAGAGATGCGGGCTCATCCTCATCTAGATCCAAAAAGGATTGAGATGAACAACCTAGAGGTAATGCATGAATTGGGGATTACACCTTCAATGTAAGTACCTCCAAACTAATTTCAGTATTAAGAAATATGGGTGATAAGGTTCGATGGCCCAAAGAAATTAGGTTAAACCCGAATAAGAGGAACCCGAATTTCTGGTGTGAATTCCATAATGATCATGGACACAGAACTGCAGATTGCAGATTTTTGCAAGGTGAGGTAGAAAATTATTGAAACATGGCTATTTAACAGAATTGTTTAGTGAAAAAGGTAAACAGGCATACATGAAAAACAGGCAGGAGCCCCCAAAACCTCTATCTCCAAAACGAACCGTCAACATGATACATGGAGGAGAAGAAGTAAACGGAGTGGTCTGCAAAGCAGCCACGAAGTTCAAAATTACACATGGAAAGCGGGTTCGTGAAAATCTGAAAGCAGACGATATAACCTTCGATGATGCAGATATCGACGGATTAATGCTTCCTCACAACGATGCTCTGGTAATATCCTTACTTATTCATGAAACTAACGTAAAAAGAGTGTTGATTGATCCAGGTAGTTCAGTCAATATCATTTTGCTAAGAGTCTTGGAAGAAATGCTATTGGGGATACAAGTAATCCCAAAGGCACGAGCCATATGAGGGTTTGATAACTATACGGTTATAACAAAAGGGGAAATTGAACTTAGCACTTATGCTGAGGGAGTAATAAAAAATACCAGGTTCTAAGTCATCGATACTGACATGGCTTATAACGTAATCATGGGAAGGCCATGGATCCACGACATGAAAGCTACCATCCACCTTGCATCAGGTAATTAAATTCTCTTCCGAATGGGGGATTCAGCAAATTAGAGGTGATCAGCAAACCGCGAGAAATATAAATTATGTGGTACACTACAACAAAAAAGTAGAGGTGGAAGAATCAAAAGATAAGGGAATCTCCCAAGCAGGTACGAAAGAAGTAAGTGTTCAAGAAGATACGGAAGAAGATACTCACGAGAAGGTGAATCAAGTCACCACGGAAGATGCATTGGACCACACAGATGTAGATTCTATACCGGACGTCATTCATGAACCGGAGGAAGACGAGCACATCAAAACTACTACGGAAGAGCTCGAAGCTGTTCCATTGTTTGAACAAAAACCTGAACAGAAAATGTATATAGGCACGAGGCTGAGCCCCAGTCGAAGAGGTAAGTTAATTGATTATTTAAAGGCTAATGTAGATTGCTTTGCGTGGTCCCACTCAGATATGACAGGTATCCCACTAGAAGAGATGACTCATAAACTAAATGAAGATCAATCCTTCATACCTGTTAAGTAGAAGAAAAGAAAGCAAGGACCATTCAAGAACCAAGTGATTGACGAAGAGGTACAGGAACTCTTGAAAATTGGTTCGATACGAGAGGTAACGTACCCTAACTGGCTAGCTAACACTGTGGTAGTACCTAAAAAGAATGGCAAATGGAGAGTATGCGTAGATTATACTGACTTAAATAAAGCATGCCCCAAAGATTCATTCCCATTACCACATATAGATCAAATGATTGATGCCACTGCATGTCATGAATTGTTAAGCTTTGTAGATGCGTATTCTGGTTATAATCAGATTAAAGTGGATCCCTCAGACGAGGAAAAAACCTCCTTTATTACAAACAGGGGGACTTATTGTTATAAAGTCATGCCTTTTGGCTTAAAAAATGCTAGAGCCACCTATCAAAGGCTAGTGACCAAGATATTCCCGGAACATCTGGGAAAAACGATGGAAGTTTACATCGATGACATGCTGGTAAAATCAACACGGGCGGAAGACCATTTCCAGCACCTCTCTATTACCTTTGACATTTTATGCAGGTATAATATGAAGCTGAATCCAGAAAAATGCGTTTTTGGCGTAGAATCAGGTAAATTCTTGGGTTTCCTTGTATCAAACAGGGGAATAGAGGTAAATCCTGATCAAATTAAAGCTATAGAGTAAATACCTGATTTACTTATAAGCAAAAAAGAAGTTCAAAGACTAACGGGAAGAATTGCAGCCTTAGGAAGATTTATTTCAAAATCTTCCGAGAAAAGTTTTAAATTCTTTGCAGTTCTCAAAAAGCAAAATCGATTCGAATGGACTGAAGAATGTCAACATGCTCTCAAAGACCTAAAGGCTTATCTATCAAAACCTCTGTTCCTGTCAAAGCCAAAGGAGGGGGAGAGGTTGTATGTCTACCTTGCCGTCTCGGAAATTGATGTAAGTGCAGTATTGGTAAGGGAGAATAAAGGTAAACAATCTCCTATTTATTATGTAAGCAAGACATTACTAGATGCTGAAACTAGATATCCACATCTAGAAAAGTTAGCCTTAGCTCTAATCATGGCATCTAGAAAATTAAGGCCATACTTTCAATGTCATCCAATCACAGTTGTGACCTCGTATCCATTAAGAAACATACTGCATAAACAAGAACTATCAGGAAGATTACCAAGTGGGCCATAGAATTAAGTGAGCATGTAATAATAAATCGGCCTAGGACTGCAATCAAGTCTCAGATCTTAGCTGATTTTGTTGCTAACTTTAGTAATAGCATTGTCCCTAAAGTGGAAAAAGAGTTACAACTCTTTAACGGTGCTAATC
>ML310971.1:0-98986 GCA_005239505.1 Nicotiana paniculata
GGGTATGGCCAAAGGCTCTCGAGTTTGAGTCACTATACGTAGAGGAAAGAGAGAACCCACCGGTCAATCCATCTATTGAAGAACCACCCATGTTGGAACTGAAATCGGAGGATGCTGATGTGGTAGAAAAGATACTAGAGTTAACTAAGGACATCCATGATACATACTTTGTTGAATCTAGTGTCGTTATTTTTGAGGATGTTGGTACACACTCCAACCATTTGTTCACATTGTGTTTGGATGATGATGTGCACATAGAGTTATCCGAACCACCTGAGGAGTTGAGGGATAAAGAACAAGTTGCCTACATTCTGGAATTCTTCTTGCTAGAAAGTAAGGAGTACACACTTCGTCGAAAGGCCAAGAAGCGCAGATTACTACATTGTTTTATTGGGCCAGGCAGATTTGTTCCACCACCCCAGGAGCATGATCATAGAGAAGATTCAAAATTTGGGATCCAATTTATAAGTTTAAATTGGAGGCATAAAGTGATTAAAGCATTTTCTCGAAGGAGCATGGAAAGTAAAAACTAATGGAAAGGATGTCGACGCTATGTGATCAGGGAGTTTCTTGCACCTTACTTTTATTTCTTGTTTGTCTATATGTGATGCACTGAGGACACTGCATGATTTAAGTGTGGGGTGTTGTACATATTTGTTGTGATTTGTTGTGTTTAGTGTGCTTTCTTGTTAGTAGTTTTAGCTTTTATTGTTAGTAAGTTTTTCTTATATTTTACCCACCTAATTATTATGTATCGCAGTTAACCCCGTTGAGCCTATAATCTTGTTTCTTTGGCAGCCACATTACAAGCCATACCCCTTTGTTTGAATCGATCATCTATTTGAACCTTGTCACCTCTCGTAAGCACTGAAAATGTGATGAAATATGGAAAAGTTAAAGTGTGGGGTGGTAGGTTGGTTTTTGAGGGGAATAATTGAAATAAAAATAAAGGTGCACTGTTTTGAAAAAGTAAGAGTCACTTGAAAAAAAAAGAAAAAATAAATAAATAGTGTTATTGTTGTGAAAGAAAAATATATGTGGGGACTCTTAATGTAATTGTGCTTAAAGAAGTATGGGGTAATAACATTGTTGTGAGGTGGAGTTTGGCTTGATATAAGTTTGAGGTTGAATGCGAAAGTATATGTATTAATGTGCTTAGGGAGGTGTAGTCACTCTTATATCCAAATGTATCCTACCCGTCCCGCAACCTACATTACAACCAAATAAAGTCCTACTTGATCCTAGACTGAATGAGCTCGATTAGTAGAGTAGTACACTACGGTCAAGCCGATGGTGCATCTTTTGTGGCATATGAATGTTATTTCTGAGAGCGAGCAAATTCTTTCTATCTTGAGTTCCTAAGTGTTCTTAAATTTTATTGTGTGAGGAACTAGCTCTTTGATATGGTGAGGGCACATGATTCATGAAGGAAAGGTAATGTTGTTGACCTCTATGTTAGAGTAGTTAGTGAATTGTGATTAAAGCATGGTATTTGTGAGTCGACTATTGAGGCGAGGATGTCACACCTTTATGCTTAAACTGTTTTAAAAATTCTCGGTATAACGTGTTAAGAGATTTGCTTAATAAGTTTTTTACATGAGTGTAGTTTGATTGCTCGAGGACGAGCAAATGTTTAAGTGTGGGGTATTGATGTGTGGATAGAATTCATGGTTTAACAAGTTATATGCCTTACATTTTATGTGCGTTAATGATAAAAATACACTTTTTATGTGCATAATGGAGTCTATTTCATGTGTAGGTGCATTGGAGATGGAAACCGAGCTAAATGGATGCATGAACGTCGAAAATACGCTCATGAGTCGAATAGGAGTGACCCGGGCGTTTTGGCCTTAAAGCCAGGCCAATTGGCTATAAATACAAGTTCATTCTCTCAGATTTTCCATACGAATTTCTGAGTTCTCCTCCTTTCTTCTGCATATTTTAACTTCAAAGAAAGCAACAGTAAGTGTGATTTGCTACCAAACTTTGTGTTCACTGAAACACTGGGGTTTGAAGTACCACTACACCAATGGGTAATTCGTTCTATCCTGGGAGGAAATAATCCATAACCTTGGGTACTAGGAGGGGATTAAATTCCTTAAGGAAACACTGTGAATCCAGTGGGCTTGAATTAATTTTTATTTCGTTTACATTTGTGTTTGAATATTATTTTATTATCTCCAGAATTATTTTACAAATACAGTTTACTAACAAGCTTAAGGAATTTAATTTTTTTTATTTTCTATATTTGTGTTATACTCACTGTTTCTGGAGAGTAAAACCTTTGTGGTTTTCTACTCTATTGGAGATTAAAATCTACGTGATTTTAATGTTGGTTTGTGTCATTCTTTTATAGAAATGACGAATGATAACGGGAACCTAAATGTTCCTATGGTGACTCCAATGCATCGACTAGCCGAACAACACCAGCATTGGCACCGGCAGAAAAACCCAGAGAATTTTTCGGGGTTGATTTCAAGCGCTGGCAGCAAAATATGTTCTTCTTCTTGACTACTTTAAGTCTGCAGAAATTCATCAAGGAAGATATTCTTGTGCTTCCTGATGAAGCTCCAGAGACTGAACGCTTTATTGTGATTGAGGCGTGGAAGCATTCAGATTTTTTGTGCAAGAATTATATTCTTAGCGTACTGGAGGACGCTTTGTATAACGTCTACAGTGACGTGGAGACGTTAAAAGAACTGTGGGTTGCGCTTGAAAAGAAATACAATACTGAAGATGTCGGGTAGAAGAAGTTCGTTGCCGCAAAGTTTTTGGACTACAAAATAGTAGATAGCAAGTCTGTTATTACCCAAGTCCAGGAATTGCAAGTGATTATTCACGATCTCCTTGTTGAAGGTATAAGTCGAACTAATTCTAATGTTAAAAGTAGTAATTTTAGTAGTTTTACTAACAGAAGTTTCATTGAAGGTCTTGTCATCAATGAAGAATTCCAAGTAGCAGCGATTATCGAGAAGTTGCCTCCTTATTGGAAGGACTTCAAAAACTACTTGAAACACAAACACAAGGAGATGTCGCTTTAAGATCTCATTGTTCGGTTGAGAATCGAAGAGGACAACAAAGTTGCTGAGAAGAGAGGCCATAGAAACTCAACAATAATGGGAGCAAACATTGTTGAGGATACTTCTCAAAATAAGATAAAGAGGAAGCAGGCTTCTGCACCGAAAAGCAACCCAAACAAGAAGCGGTTCAACGGTAATTGCTATAACTATGGGAAAGTTGGACACAAATCTACAGATTGTCGTGCTCCAAAGAAAGAAAAGAAGAAGGGTCAATCAAACATGGTTGAAAAGCACGAAGATGTTGATGACTTGTGTGCTATGCTTTCTGAATGCAACCTGGTGGGAAATCCAAGGGAGTAGTGGATTGATTTTGGAGCCACTCGCCATGTTTGTGCTGTTAGAGAACCTTTTTGTACGTATGCTTCTGTTGGACCCGAAGAGACGCTTTCTATGGCAAATGCTGCAACTGCCAAGATTGAAGGATGTTGGAGATATTTCTGAAAATGACTTCCAACAAAGTGGTGACTTTGAGCAACGTCCTTCATGTTCCCGAGATTAGGAAAAATTTAATCTCTGTTGGACTTCTTGTTAAGAATGGTTTTAAATGTGTCTTTGTATCCGATAAGGTTGTAATAAGTAAGAATGAAATGTTAGTAGGAAAAGGTTACCTCACTTATGGCCTTTTTAAGCTGAATGTAATGGTTGTTGAGAATAATAATAAAATTTCAGCTTCATCTTACTTTCTTGAGTCAAATGAATTATGGCATATACGTTTGGGTCATGTTAATTATAAAACCTTGTGGAAAATGATTAATTTGGAAATATTGCATAAGTTTGAATGCGACAAATCAAAATGTCGAGTATGTGTGGAATCTAAGTATGTTAAACATTCTTATAAGTCAGTTGAAAGGAATTCAAATCCTTTAGACTTAATTCACACAGATATTTGCGACATGAAGTCAATACCATATCGCGGTGGAAAGAAGTATTTTCATAACTTTTATTGACGATAGTACTCGATATTTCTATGTTTACTTACTTAATAGTAAAGATGAAGCAATAGACGCATTCAAGCAATACAAAAATGAAGTTGAAACGCAACTTAACAAGAAAATCAAAATGATAAGAACTGATAGGGGTGGTGAATATGAATCTCCTTTTGAAGAAACATGGTTAGAATATAGAATTATTCATCAAACAACGGCCCCTTACACGCCCCAATCCAATGGGATTGGAAATAAAGAATCGTTTATTAAAGGAGATGATGAACGCATTGTTGATAAGTTCTGGTTTGCCACAGAACTTGTGGGGGGAAGTCGTTCTTACGGCTAACCGAATACTAAATCGAGTACCCCATAGCAAAACACAATCCATTCCATACGAAAAATGGAAAGGAAGGAAGCCCAACTTGAATTATTTTAAAGTGTGGGGGCGTTTGGCAAAATTGCAAGTTCCTAAACCCAAAAGGGTAGAAATAGGACCGAAAACCGTCGATTGTGTTTTCATAGGATATGCTACCAATAGTAAAGCATATCGATTTCTGGTTCATAATCAAAAAATCCCGACATTCATAATAATACGGTTATAGAATCATATAATATTGAGTTCTTTGAAAATATATATCCGTATAAAAAGGAAAGTGAGTTGATTGGTGAAGAATCTAAACGACCTCGAGAAGAAACAAAAGAAAGTACATTTAATCAAGAGGATCCAAGACGTAGTAAACGTCAAATAACGCCTACTTCCTTTGGACCATATTTTGTGACTTTCTTATTGGAGAATGAGCCTCAAACATTTAAATAAGCTATGTCTTTTTCGGAATCATTATTTTGGAAAGAGGCAGCCAATAGTGAAATAGAATCCATATTGAACAACCATACATGGGAATTGGTTGATCTTCCTCCTGGAAATAAACCGCTGGGTTCTAAATGGATCTTTAAGAGGAAAATGAAAGATGATGGTACTATTGACAAATATAAGTCAAGACTTGTGGTCAAAGGGTATAGACAACGAGAAGGTCTTGACTATTTTGATACATACTCTCCAGTTACAAGAATTACGTCCATACAAACGTTAGTAGCGTTAGTTGCAGTTTATGGTCTTGAAATTAATCAAATGGATGTTAAGACGACCTTCTTAAATGGAGAGTTGGAAGAAGAAATCTACATGGAACAACTTGAAGGGTTTATGGTTCCAGGTAAAGAAAAGAAGGTATGTAGACTTGTTAAGCCCCTTTACGGATTAAAACAAGCACCCCAAACAATGGCATGCAAAATTTAACCAAACAATGTTGTCAAATGGTTTTAAAATAAATGAATGTGATAAATGTGTGTACATTAAAAATGTTCCAAATCACATGGTCATTATTTGCTTATATGTGGATGATATGCTGATAATGAGTAATGACATTGCCAACATAAATGCAACTAAGCGTATGCTAACTTGCAAGTTTGATATAAAAGACTTGGGAGTTGCTGATTTAATTCTGGGAATTAAGATCCATAAGACTTCTCAAGGTCTGGAATTGTCACAATCTCATTATATTAAGACAGTATTTGAAAAATTCAAGCACTTGGGCTTTAAAGTTGCAAATACTCCAATTGACATGAATCTTGCATTAGCAAAGAACAAAGGCCAAAGCATATCAGAATTATGCTCGTGTGTTGGGATGCTTAATGTACATCATGAATTGTACATGACCAGATATAGCTTAGCTTGTGCTATAAGTAAATTGAGTCGATATACGAGCAATCCAGGTCAATCTCATTGGATGGCCATGAAACGAGTTTTGGGGTATTTAGTACATACCCAGGACTTTGCNTTTATAAGTAAATTGAGTCGACATACGAGCAATCCAGGTCAATCTCATTGGATGGACATGAAACGAGTTTTGGGAATATTTAGTACATACCCAGTACTTTGCTTTGCACTACAGTAAATATCCTGCGGTCATTGAGGGATACTGTGATGCAAATTGGACACCGGATCAACTGATTCCAAGTCCACAAGTGGATATATATTCACTATTGGTGGAGGAGCGGTATCTTGGAAGTCGTCCAAACAAACTTGTATTGCCCGCTCTACAATGGAGGCTGAGTTCATAGCTTTAGATAAAGCCGGTGAAGAAGCTGAATGGCTCCGAAATTTCTTGGAAGACATTCCATTTTGGCCCAAACCGTTGGCACCAATATGCATACATTGCGATAGTCAAGCAGCAATTGGAAGGGTTGGGAGCGTTATGTGTAACGGTAAATCTCGTCATATACGACGAAGACATAAAACTATTAGGAAATTACTCTTTAGAGGAATTATCACGATTGACTATATAAAGTCAAGTGATAATGTGTCGGATCCACTTACAAAAGTCCTAACTAGAGAGGTAGTTGAGAAATCATCAAGGGGAATGGGACTATGGCCGGGAACAAGTCATAGTGGCGGTAACTCTACCTAGAAGACTGGAGATCCCAAGATCTAGGTTCAAGGAGATCAAACAAAGTCATTAATGATGGTTCAACATTGTCAACTAAACTTTTGGTCCATTCTCGTAATGAGACAATGCTCAGTACCAAGGATAAAACATTAAGGCTTTTAATGATTTCTAAATTTGATACGGGGTATATCAAATAGTGTATCTACGGGATGACACGTTTAGGAATCACCTATGTAAGTGTGAAGTGTTAGCCGCTTCAAGGAGAATTTTGCAAGGCCAATTCTCTATGCACTTATGAAACCAGGCGGTGTTCATGGCTGAAACGAACACAACAATGAGAACCAAAGACGGTTAAGGATTGATTGTATGACTTATGGTGGTCTAGGTATACACCAAAGTTCGACGGTTCAAAGATATCAAATGTACCGATTGACCGAGTATATCCGACATAAGTTCACTACGGAAAGTTCAAAGGGAAACCTACTTATCCAGATGCAATTAATCCTTGCTTGTGAATCACACAGTTTTTCATACATACTTTCGTGATATATCCATTCCCCATTCATGTGGGGGATTGTTGGGTTTTTTAAGCTATTAATGCTTAAAATATGGTGAATAGGAAATGGAGGGAAAAATAAAATATTTGAGTAATATTTGAGTTTCCCTCCTTGATTGTCCCATATGGGAAGAGAAAAAGGTTTTTGATGGGTATATAATCAATTGATCTTCTTCTAGCTCATAAAGAGTTGAGGAAGGCAAGCCTCGCGTCGTCGTCGTCGTCGCCGTCGTCGCTCGTTCGCTCGGCTCGGTTCCGCTCGGCTTCGGCTTAGGCTTCGGATTCGGATTTGAATTTGGATTTGGTCAAATGATCGATCGATTGATTAATTTTTGGACCAAATTTTTTTGTTAATAGTAAATATTAATAAAAATATTATTATATAATCATTTTAATAACAAAATATTAATATTAAAATAAATATTAATATTAAATCCGATTCAGTTATCCATTTTTCAGTTTTCTATTTTTGTAACAGAAAACCCTCTTCAATTTTCCCTCTTTATTGTTGAGTAAACAGCCATTTATGTTATGGCATTTATGTTATGGCCGTTTTGCAAAAAACAGTCATTCTGAAGAGTTGC
This sequence comes from Nicotiana paniculata, assembly GCA_005239505.1. NCBI lineage: Eukaryota > Viridiplantae > Streptophyta > Magnoliopsida > Solanales > Solanaceae > Nicotiana > Nicotiana paniculata. The sequence goes on from ML310971.1 coordinate 7,591, forward strand.
ACCTCTTCAGATTTCAGGCCAACATTGGCTATAAATACAAGTTCATTCTCTCAGATTTTTCATACGAATTTCTGAGTTCTCCTCCTTTCTTCTGTATATTTTAACTTCAAAGAAAACAACAGTAAGTGTGATGTGCTACCGAACTTCGTGTTCGCTGAAACACTGTGGTTTGAAGTACCAGTACACTAGTGGGTAGTTCGTTCTATTCTAGGAGGAAATAATCCACAACCTTGAGTATCAGGAGAGGATTAAATTCCTTAAAAAAACACTGTGAATTCAATGAGCTCGAATTGATTTTTGTTTCGTTAAGCTGCTGACCTATGAATTCCTCAGCCATAATCCCAATAATAATAATAATAATATTGTTGGATAGGTTTGTGGGTTGCATATGTCAGGAACTTCATTACTCTAAGTTGGATCTCTTTTTGGATTGAAGAGAGTTCTACGTTCATTTCTCTTCATCCTTTGATTTGTCTGCAATAATTTCTTTGATTGTTTTTTTAATTATCCGCTCTATGCTTCATAAGTACTACTACTAAAATACTAGTATCTGATTTCATGTTGAGTTTGCTAAAATATTTCACGTGTTTGGTCATAAATTTTATTTATATTTTGATAAATTTTCAAAACTCAAAATCCAAATTTCAAATTTTGGCCAAAAAGATCACTATTATATTTATAAAAAATTGCCCCCTAGCAGTTTTTATTTTGTAACAATGTTATTTTATTTTTTCGATCATCTGATAGTGTATTATGTAGTTCATTATAAAAATGATAATTCTGTACCAAATTTATTTATGTTCAGAACTATGATTTGCGATAATATAATGAATGTTATGTATAAGTCATGTTTTTTCGGTCATCTGATAGGTATAAGTCATGTTTCATGTTTTAAAAAAAAAATGAAATATATTTTAAAAACTTATGTCAAAATATATTTTCATCTTCAAATCAAACTTAAACCCAATCACATTTTGATATTTCTGGTTCTGAAATATGTTGAGTTTATCTGTTTGGGAACATATATACATTTTTCTATATTTGTACTATATTGTAGCTAGCTACTCTTAACTTTCTCATCATTTGATTTCCGCTAAAAGAAATTGTAGATCAGAGAGTGCCAGAGAAGCAGACGCAGAGTAAATATTTCAGGCATTAGATTCCTTCTTGCTTGTATCTACTTTTACTATCGAGTTTTAACTCCATACACATTGAAATAAATTTTATCCCTTTCTTAAGTTATTTAGAAAAGAGTTTATTTGCTATAATACCAGAATACATTATGTAATAGTAATTTTTTGTATTGCTGATTAATTAATTTAACTTGGGAACTTCCACTGCAATACAATTTTTTTTTGACACTACGTATTCCTGTGCAGTAGCAAATAAATTAAACTTTCTTTATGTTTTACACAGTTGTTAATCGTTTATCTTCACCAAGTAGTGGTGTGAGGTTACACTTATCCTGCACATATTCTACTAAGTTTACACGGCTGTTACGCTTTGACTAATTAGATTATTATTTCCTTCGTTCCAGGTTACATAAACTTATTTTTTATTTAGTCGGTTTCGAAAAAAATGATCATTTTTTAAATTTGGATACAATTTAGCTTAAACTTTCAGTTTTACCCTTAATGAGAAATATTTATAACCACACAAATACTTTGGGCTCATTTTTAACTTGTTTAAGACCTCAAATTTCAAATCATTTTCATTTTTTCTTAAACTTCGTATCCAGTTAAACAGATTCACGTAAAATGGAACATGGCGAATATTGTTTTGAATATCGTATGGAGTATAAAATGCGATAAATGCATAGGGTTTTGTGCACCCTCCTAAGAGAGCATTCATTTCCTTGCTGAAAAGCTTTGCAAGAAAGTAGACTGGTGCTTGTGAGTTGTGACAACTCAATAGAGAATTAAACATTGTTTTCTTTGTATACTATAAAAATCGAGTTCGCTTATGATATAGTATGTTAGATTCGGAACATGACAATAAAGGACTACCGATCGACTACAAATTCTACCGGATTAGAACCTGACATAGAACGCCTGCCTTCAAAAATATTGAGGTCGCGATCTCGGAATCGATCCTAGCCCTGAACGAGCTCGAAGAAACATTGTTTGCATAATCGATAGAAGACCAAAGATATCTGTGACTGGTCGGATATTACCGCGGGAATAAAAATAAGAAACTAGCGATCAGTAAATCAAGAGATTTTACCTTTTATAGAATTGTATCTAAAGTAGAATTCTTCTACTATATAAAGGGAGTCATAATTTATAAGAACATTGTAACACGCACTCAAAAACAATACATTATTAATTTTTCCAAGACTAACCTTCCAAGACTGAAATTGTCCAATTCATGTGGTTTGGATTTACTTTGTCATTGTTTCTTTCAATTGCAACTTAATTTATCATGTTGTGTCAAGTTAATTCACGTATTCTTAAAATCACTTACAAAATTATTGTTATTCGATTTTAAAGGAAAACATTCTTGTATCGAGATTTTGTGCAATATTGAGAAAAAACTTGAAATGTATGTTCGATTTTAAAAAATATTTTTTATTCCATAATATTTTGGATTATTTTAATTAGTTTTAGTCATTATATATGTATGTTTTCTTGTGTTATTGTAGTGGTGAATGCTTCCTCGATCGTGTGACTAGCTGGCTAGCTGTTCACTCATTCACAAAACAATCACACTCTTTTCGATCCCATTTATTCGATCATATATGCATTTTAGTTTTTCTAAACGAATGATCGGTTTTAAAATTTGTACATAATTTTATTTTTTTATTTTTTTTTAATTTGTATAATCATACAAACGGTTTAGTATATTTAACATTTCAAATTTTAAATTTTTTATTGCTACACAAATATTAATATCATGTTTAATATAATAGGTTTTAAAGTCTTTCATTTTTCTTTCATATAAATTTTGTGTTCGATCAATTATGTCTGAGTTTTATGCTTCGAAAGAAATTTAGTCACTGATTAGATTTTAGTTATTTTCATGTTAAACTTTAATTTCTTTCCCTTCTTTATAGCGTCCCTTGTCATAATTTCTGCAACAGTTGAGGTTTGGGGCAAAAAAACGCAGGGATATTGGGGTAAAAAAGGGAGAAAGTGAAAAATAGTCAGATTTATAAGTGGTCATTCAAAAATAGTCATAGTTTTAAAAGTAATCGAAATTTAGCCACTTCTCATGTAAAGATAAATCTCAACGAAAATACTGTCAAAATCTAGAAAATACTCCAGCATAATATAATGGAGCTCCACTGTAATATAACGGTCAAGTATAATATGCTGGAAGTTCATACATATGTGCTCCAATCTCCAGTATATTATGCTGGAACTTTCTGCGTGTTGAAGTTCCAGCATAGTATGTTGGAAGTTCATACACTGGTGCACCGATCTTCAGTATATTATGCTGGACCGGTTCCTGTTACAGTAAAATAATGGTTATTTTAATGACTTTACAAATAATAACTATTTTTAAATGATCCGTCCGAAAGCTGGCTAGCCTGCAAAGAAGTTTTGCGTAAAACCAAAACAGTTAGGTAAACTTTTTCTTTTCTACATGGAAATAGAAGGTAAAAATTGCACGGGGCGCCCTATTTGGTCGCCCCCATTTAATCTATACCCATTTTTTTTTAAAGTTTTAATTTGTACCCACTTTTTAAACAACTTCAGCCCCCTTTCTCCTCCTCCTTCTCCTCCTCAACTTAACAAGAGGAGCTATTTGCAGAAATTGATCAAAAAATAGATGATCAAGCATTCAGTGATGGTGAAGCAGCTTCCTGTACCACAAATGGGAATGAAATAGTGAATATTGTCATAGCATATCTAATTCTACAAGAAGACTCTATGCTAGGAGAATATACATACTCGTGGAGAAGACGAATACATAAAGTCTTACCCCTGCTGAAGATGGACGAATACAACATGACAAACGCTAGTTACAAACAAGAACTTCGCCAGTTACAAACAAAAACTTCAACTTTAGAGCTGAAGTTCGACAGTTATAAAATAGAAACTTCAGCTCTAGCCAGTTACAAAACATAAACTTCAGTTCACCAGTTACAAAAACAAAAACTTCAATTCGCCAGTTACAAAACAAAAACTTCGTCAGTTACAAAAACAAAAACTTCAGTTACTATGCTTAAGTTAAGCAATTACAAACAAAAACTTCAGTACACTTGGTTCAGCACACTTGCTACTTCAGTCCTGTCTACTAGAATGCTGAAGCTTTGCATGATTGTCTTTGTTACTTCTGAAGTTACGCGAAAAAGTGAATACGCTTGCAATCATAAATTAAAACATGATCCAAAAAGCGGGCATAGATAAAAATGCTCCAAATAGAAGGTACATAGCGGAAAGCGAATTGCTGGCCCATTATTTGGCTGGTTATATCATTGGCACATTAAGAATTCGAAAAGAAATATCAAATTACGGATTATTTTGAAAATGGATCAATACAAATGTCTTGAATAAGTAAGGAGAAAAGGAACAATTTTCATTTAGTGGCAAGCTCCAGTAGAAAAGAGATAATTAATATTTAATTATTGATAAACTGTCTAAAAGAAAAATTCACACAATACATAGCTCACTAGTATAATGCAGAAGTTAATACGGAATTACCCGAGCAAGAACTTTAACCAACTAATGCAGAAGTCCGTCGGTGACATCTTGCAGTTCTAAACTCTTCATGAAGTCCAATTTCCAGACCAACAAATTTGTTTACACAATTATTTCTAAATTTCACATACCCATGGTTAAAACCAATAAGAAGCAAATCCAATGGAACAATTTTGGATTTATGTTGTTCATACTAGCCATAAGTGGACTCTGAGCTTATGAGCAATGATAAAGTTGTCTCGTGTGACTTATAAGTTATGGGTTCAAGCCGTAGAATTAGTTATGAAGTGTGCATCAGGTTAGACTGCATACATCAAACCCATTTGGGACGCTATCCTTCCTCGACCCTGCGTGAATGTTGGATACTTTGAATACCGAAATGCCCTCTTTATACTAGCTATTAATGAACTTTTACATGTAATAGCCTATATTTATCATTAACATGATTATATAAATATTTCTCTTACTTTAGTTTACTTAAAAGTTATTAGGGAATACTTGAGAGAATTGAAGAATACTTTCTGTATATTTTTATTATCTGTTGAAATTTTGTATATGTCCATATTTATACAAGAGTAAAGGAGTCTAGTTTATACAAGAGTAAAGGAGTCTAGTCTATAACAAACTCTAAAATAACTATATTTAGATAAACTTTAATTACATATTGTATAAGGATTGTATATCTGATGTATTTACATGCTTCTAGGAGTGTAGGCTTTGAAGGACTCTTGTGGTGTATAGCATACCATCAGCAGCAACCTAGTGTACAGACCATCAGCAGCAGCCCAAACGTGTGGCCCAAATAGTGCAAGGCCCAAAGAACTTAAGCCTACCCACTTCATCAATGTTCAGACATTGACCAAATCTTCTCCAACCTCGTTCATATCAGTCTGGAGGAGAACAACAAGTTTCTTCATCTTTTCCTTTAGCTTCATCGATCTTGTTAGCCCTGTATCAGCTATACCAACACCCCCTCTCAAGTTGGAGGGGGATGAAAGTACCCCCGACTTGCACAATAAATCACGATGAGTAGGACCTGGGAGTGATTTGGTAAAGAGATATGCAAGCTGAGAAGAAGATCGAACAAAGGATAGTGAAATCAAACCTACAAGGAATTGTTGTCGGACAAAATGACAGTCAATTTCGACATGCTTGGTTCGTTCGTGGAAGACCGGGCTCTTTGCGATGTGAATCGCAGCTTGGCTATCGGAATGAAGAGGTACTGGTAACGAGATGGGTACAGAGAGATCATTGAATAGACAGACTAACCAAGTAAGTTCAGCGACTACGCGCCACATAGAGCGATAATCTGCTTCGGCAGAGCTAAGGGAGATGGAGGTCTGTTTTTTGATTTCCAAGAGATGGGAGAAGAACCAAGAGAGATGTAAAACCCACTGACTGATTTTATCGAGTCTGGACAAGTACCCCAATCAGAATCGCAGAAAGCTAGGAGCTGAAATGAAGAATAAGAAGACATGAAAAGCCCAAGACCTGGGTCCTTTAAAAGATAACGAAGGACTCGAAGTCCTGCAATAAGATGTGGTTTCCTCGGGTCCTGCATATATTGACTGAGATGTTGGACGGTGAACGACAAATCGGGTCGAGTGTGTGTGAGATAATTCAACTTGCCAAGGAGATGATGATATATAGTAGGATCAGTTAAAGGCTCTCCAGAATCAGCGAATAACCGGGCAGTTGGGTCCAGAGGAGAGGAGACAGATGAGGAATTAAAAACATCAAATTCCTGAAGAAGATCCAAGGTGAATTTCCTTTGAGAAAGAATAAGACCATGTGGTTCACGAATTACTTCCATGCCTAGGAAGAAATGTAAGTTGCCAAGATCCTTACTTTTAAATTCCTGGTTGAGGAAAGCTTTTAAAGCATGTAACTCTTCGTAGTTGTTTCCTGTTAGTAAGATGTCGTCCACATATGCTGCCAAAATAGATATAGAGGATTTTGTCTTCTTGAATAATAGGGAATAATCGTTTAGAGAATGAGTGAACCTTTTGAAATTAAGAGCACTGGTGAGTCTTGCATACCATTGTTTCGAAGCCTGACGAAGTCCATAGAGAGATTTCCTTAATTTACAGATATGATTAGGAGAGAGAGGCAGAATACCAGGTGGAAACTTCATGTACACTTCCTCACTTAGGTCGCCATGTAAAAAGGCATTATTCACATCTAATTGGTAGAGCCCCCATCCTTTCTTTACTGTTGTAGCTAGAATGCATCGAATAGTGGTCATTTTGACCACGGGGGAAAAGGTTTCATTATAATCTATTCCCTTTCTGAATATCACCTCTGATGACCAACCTTGTTTTCAGTCTTTCTATACTACCATCAGATAATTTCTTAACTTTGTAAACCCATTTGCATGGTAAAGCCTTCCTTCCTGATGGTAATGTTACAACATCCCATGTTTTATTTAGCTCAAGTGCTTCAATTTCCTTATCCATAGTAGCCTGCCAGCCAGGGTGATGTGCTGCTTGTGTATAATTAATAGGCTCTTGATATTTGACAAGGTGTTGAGCATATGTTGATTAGAACAAGATAATGCATTAAAAGAGAGAGACTCGGGTGTGACCGGGGCTAGAAAACAAGAGCTACTTACATCTGTGAGTTGGATGGCATTACAAATATAGTCTTTGAGGTAGGTTGGTGCAATGTGAGGTCTAGAAGATCTCCTGATAAGGGTGTCCATCATAGGCTCAGATCCTGGGGATGAAAATAGGGGAATAGAGGGATTGGAATGTGAACTAGATATGGGAGAAGGATGTGGAGATGAAACTGGACTTTGAACATGCATTCTACTAGGTAAAGGAAGAGTAGTGGTAGAAGGAGTAAGAGGATTGTTTTGGTTAATGGAAAGGGATACTGGGATATGGAAGTCAGGTATATGGCTACCTGGAGTAGGAGATGAAGAAACAGGCAAGGGTAATGTATCAGGACAATCAAATTTCAAAGAAGCATAAGGAAAAAATTCTTCATGGAATATGACATCTCTAGAAACAAAGGTCTTCAAACTTTGAATATTAAGTAATTTATAACTTTTCTTTCCATGGGGATAACCTAAGAAAACACAAGGCAATTCCCTAGGCTCAAATTTGGTTATGTGGTTTGAAATGGTAGAGGCAAAGCATAGACAACCAAAGCACCTCAAGTTAGAATAGTTAGGTTTGGTGCTATATAGTATTTCATAAGGTGTCTTTAGGTTTAATACCTTTGAAGGGAATCTGTTGATTAAATATGTGGCTATTAAAAGACAATCTCCCCAATATGATATAGGTAAGTGTTACTGAAACAACAGGGCTCTTGAAGTTTCTAATAAATGTGTGTGTTTCCTTTCAACTACACCATTTTGTTGTGGAGTGGAAACACAAGTTGTTTGATGAAGGATTCCTTGAGATTGAAAAAATGCTGACTGTACATTCCCACTTCCTAATTCAAAAGCATTGTCTGACCTTATTGTTTTGACTTTTGTGTGAAATTGTCTCTCTACCATAGCTAGGTAAGATTTCAAAATTGTGAAGGCATTAGATTTATTGGTTAACAGGTAAGTCCAAGTACCTCTACTAAAATCATCCACAATGGTAAGAAAGTATCTATATCCATCGTATGTTGGAGTATTATAGGGACCCCAAGTATCTACATGGATTAATTCAAACACCTTTGTAGTAGAGATAGAACTTGAGGGAAAAGGAAGTTTACATTGCCTAGCCATTGGACATATAAGACAAGGAGTTAAAAAATTGAGACATGAAGGAACAGAAACAGAGGATATGTTCTTCATATTACTTAAAGGCATATGGTCTAATCTATAATGCCATAGCTTATCCTTTACATCAGAAATAGAAAGACTGAAACAAGACATAGATTTCCTACTAACGTTCCTACTAGACTTAGGTAAATCCTTTGAAACTGCTATAGAGGGTCTTGAATTGAGGATGTAGAGCCCTTCTTGTTCTTTACCAATCTCCAGAGGGTTCTTCAGTGAATAGCCCTGTAGTTGAAATAACTTTGCTCCATTTGTTTGCCTAAACCTATCTTCTAGGTCACTCCAAAGATCCTTGGCACTTTGCGAGTACAGAACAGTTTCAGCTATCTCTTTGGATAAAGAATTCAACAACCATGAGAGGACCATATCATTACACCTAGCCCAGATTCTTTGGAGTCCAGAATCAACAGGTGGAACAGTCAGGGTTCCATCAATGAACCCCAACTTGTTCTTTGCAGACAAAGCAATGACTACTTCCCTTCTCCATCCTCCATAGCTTTTTCCATCAAAAACTGAAGTAACCAAATTCATGCCTGGATAGTCTGAAGGGTGAATGTAGTATGGATGTGAAGAGTCCACTACACCCGTTGTAGGAGAAACTCCGGGTGCAACAATGGTGGTCGAAGGAGATGAACTAACATGATCTATGGGTGTACCCATTGGAAAACTGATGATGAATTGAAAAAAAATGAAGCTGATTTGAGAATCAGGGAAATAAACGAGCGGCTCAAACCCGCTCTGATACCATGAGAGAATTGAAGAATACTTTCTGTATATTTTTATTATCTGTTGAAGTTTTGTACATGTCCATATTTATATAAGAGTAAAGGAGTCTAGCTTGTACAAGAGTAAAGGAGTCTAGTCTATAACAAACTCTACGATAACTACATTTAGATAAACTTTAATTACATATTGTATAAGGACTATATATCTGATGTATTTACATGCTTCTAGGAGTGTAGGCTTTGAAGGACTCTTGTGGTGTATAGCAGATCATCAGCAGCAGCCCAGTGTACAGGACCATCAGCAGCAGCCCAAACATGTGGCCCAAATAGTGCAAGGCCCAAAGAACTTAAGCCTACCCACTTCATCAATGTTCAGACATTGACCAAAGCTTCTCCAACCTCGTTCATATCCGGAGGAGAACAACAAGTTTCTTCATCTTTTCCTTTAGTTTCATCGATCTTGTTAACCCCTATATCAGCTATACCAACAATACTTGAGGCACCAAAAGACCAAAAAGGGGTCGATATTTTCTATCTTATCATTTTCTTAATGTACATTGTTAAGGTACATGTAAACTGAAAACGATGAGCACTATTGAGTGGTAACCCATGCATTGGATAAGAAGAAAGGATTGACGCCAACCTGAGGGGGAAAAATATTAATTATAAAGACTGGTGATATATTTTTTTTATTCTCTTCCCATTTTCTTCGTTTTTCTTTTGTTCTGTATTTACTGTCTTCACGAATATCCTTTCCATTCTATCATTAATGTTTCCTTTCCCCTTCTTCTCTTGTCCCTGTCCTCCTTTCTGTAATTCTTTTTTATCTTCTCCGAAAGCGTGTTACTTTCATCAACAACAAATCCAATATACGCCAATAGCAAAAGAATACCTAATCATGCATTTTGCCTGCAATATATATATATATTTTTTCCATTCTCAATACTATCATCCAAAATTCCAGCTCCTGATATCAGAAAGGTCAGCTTCTTATGAAAATTGGATGATAGTAACCTCATGGGCCATGGCCGAAGATACCTCTCTCCAGCTTCCGTTTAAAGTTGTCATTTTCAAAGAAAGTTCTCATCAACATAAGTGCGAATACAACACTTCTCTTTTGCAAATCTCCTAATATAATAGAAAGAACTTAAAGAAAAGGTCCAGCATTTGTTTGTTGGAGAGTACGTAATCCATTGCAGCATAATTATCTGAACTTATTCCGCTGACTGATTTTGTATGCTGAGAGAATATATGAACTTCACTGATATTCAAATTCGTTCTAGTGTTACAGCTGTACAAGTTAGAATCCAGTGATCCATTTTTGGTAGCATAGTCCAAGGAAAAGGTGACAACGGACAACTCTTTTCCGCCACCACACATAAGCAAAGAGTCACAGCTCACTCACATTAAGTGAAGACCTGCAGAAGATACAAGAAAATAACATGCAAGGAATTCTAATACTCGAAGACTAAGCAAAACAACTTAGATTTATAGCAAGATATTCGATGGAACAAATAATAAATAAGAATTCCAAACTGAAACAGTTGAGGCCTCGAGATCATGAAAAACAGGGAGAAATCCAAAATTCCTATTTTCAAGATATTAGCAATATAAATGCCTTCAAATCAGTATGGCCAAATGGCTCCCCTAGATGCTGTTTCCTAATAACGCCCAATTCCCCATACTCTAATCAAACCATCTGTGTATCCACCGAAAAGTGTACTTCCATCAGCACTCCAGCTCAAACAGGTGCAGTATATGATCTGCCAATTGAGATGCATTGATGTCAGATCCACATATAATGTATTTCCCACTCAGAATACTTGAAATACTAACTTAAAAATAATTCAGCCCATCTGATCAGGGGGTATCAATGGATATTCAAAAACCGACTAAATCGACCGACCCGTACAGCACCGAATTAATTTTTAGGTTTCTTTTAAAGAAACCATATGTTTTTATATAAATCTATAACCGCATCGATAATTAGGGTAGGTTTTATATTTTATAAAAATAAACCGAAAAAATACCGAACCATACCGAATAAATTTAATATGTGAAAAATATATTTATGTAGTATGTTTAAAAATAATAAAGTAATAAATTTTTCTTTGAATGAAAAATGTTACAAGCCAATAAGTAATTAAACTCAAAATACTAATTCCTAAAACCTATTATGCTACTTCTACTTAAACTAAGTTATTTCAAGTATCTTCACTGTCAAGACACAAAATATTCCAGCGATTATGAGTAGCAAACTACAATGTATTGAATATGTTTTCTTTCATGCAATTTAGATTTATCTTTTTGAATATTTAATCTTTTATAGGCTTTATTCTTAAGTCTCAGCTTGGTTAATATCTTTTCACTCGTGTGATTTATATTTTCTTTGTGTTTACTTGGTTTCTTTTAGTTGATGGATCTATACTCTAGCCATCTTTCATGTTTTTTAATTCATCACCCTATGAACAGTAAAAATGTCTAAAGAATTTTGCTACGTCCTTTAAAAGAACGTATGTTATTACATTATACTTCTACTGGTGAATTTTACATGAAAAATATACCGAAAATTAACCGAACTGTACCGATATCGAAGAGAAACAGACATGATTGGGACGGTTTTGAAAATCTAATTTTGGTTATATATAATAGAATAACCGAAAAATTGGTATGGTACAAATTTATAAAATAACTGACTGAACCGAACCATTGACACCCCTACATCTGATGCACGCTTTAGTAGAAAGTTACAGACTTGGAAAACTTAAAACCTATAGGCAAAATGATATCTTTCCCGCTTAGCAGCGGACTAACATTTATCATTTGCAGAGACATTGTAACATTAGCATCAGAAAAATATGCTTCAGATGAAGTTATGCTGTTAGGTATAAAATTTCAAACTTGCAAAGGGGATACGACAATTCACACAAGTCTGGAAAATTTCACCTTTACCTTATTTTGTATAGTGTAATTTCCCGATGAAGTGGATTCAATTAAACCAACACAGTTAGCTCTGCCACTGCCTCTCACGGCATAGTACATATTACACCACAAATTTTAGGAACTGTAAGCAGCTAACAGGTCATTAAAAGAAAATGCCACACAGCAAAAGTTACAATTATCCTATATTTCTTAGTCGTGTTATGCTGCCTATGCATTTGGTATGGAGTGGAATGCATCTCTTGTGATAAATGTGTTTCCTTGGGATATCATTTTCTAGATCATTTTGACATATGGCATTTGGTTATTAAATACTGACAACGTATGTTGATTAAAACTAAGACTGTATAAGAGTTGGGATATTTGAAAGATAGAATGACTAACTCATTTTGGTGAAAGTATTTTCCTGGACACAATTTTGTAGATTCCAAATTAACGGAACATTATAAGATTTTCCTAAAGGAAAACATTTTTCAATCACACCAAACATTACCCAATTCAGCCAATTAACTTATACAATACCTGAATTCAAACCGCAATAATCATCACACAAAACAACAAAAACAAAATATAAAGCTCATAATATAAAAAATCAAAAGGACAATACAGACCTTGTTTTTGGCAGCAGCAGTTCCCTCAGCAGACATTTCACTCTCTTGTTTCAGATCAACTCTAAGATCCACCACAATGCTCTTACTCTCCAAATCCCAAATCTTAATACTTGATTCCGTAGCAGCACAAAGCCAATACCTATTCGGACTAAAACATAAAGCATGAATGATAGACCCAGCATCAAGCGAATACAGTTTCTTTCCCTCAGCCAAATCCCAAAGCAAAATAACTCCGTCCTTTCCTCCACTAGCACACAATGAACCATCAGGAGAAACCGCCACGGTGTTCACATAACCACTGTGTCCAGCTAGAGTAGACCTTAGCTTACAGTTCGTCAAATTCCAGATTTTCACCGTCCGGTCCCACGACCCAGAAACGATAGTTGGCTGAAGATTGTTTGGGCTAAAACGTACACATGAAACCCAATCGGAATGTGAATCCCCATCCGTTATTGTGTACTTACACTCACCGAGGGTGTTCCAAAGCTTGATGGTTTTGTCACGTGAGGCTGACACGATTTGACGGTTATCGACGGAAAATGCGACGGACAAAACATCCTTAGTGTGACCAACGAAACGACGAGCGGTTGTACCAGCTTGAAGATCCCATAAACGGAGCTCACCGTCCCATGAACCGGAGAGTGCAAACATGCCGTCGGATGAAAGGACGACGTCTTGGACGAAATGGCCGTGGCCAGTGAGGCGGCGGCGGGGGACGCCGTATTGTGGGCCGTCTTTTGTTAGTGACCAAACGATGATGGATTTGTCACGAGAACATGTGACAATCATGTCGGAGTTGTCGATAGGGGTGGCGATGGCGGTGACCCAGTCAGTGTGGGCACTCATTGTGCCGCGGAGGACTAGTGATTCCGACATTTCGTCAAACAGGTGGTGGTGTTGGCCTCTCTTGTGTCACTGCGTAGACATAAGGAGGCTGCGTAGACTAGGGTTTGAAGTGGATGTATTTATATGGTGGAAATTTTGCTCCGGGCTTTATAGAAGGGCGAGCATGATGGGGCAAGCAAACGTGTCTGGGTACTGGATTTCGATGGTTTAAAAATACCGTAAAGGGTCAAATACCCTTGTACTATTGAATACAATATTTAGAAAGCCTTCGTTATACTATTGATACTTTTGAGTCCCTGCTGTTACATTATTAAATATTTGTACCCTTTTATTAACGAATGAGACACGTGCTTTTCAAACCCAAGTTATAATACTCATCTCACAATTAAGACCTGACCCAGCCAATTCAATAACCAATAAACACTTAAATGAAAATGACCCTTCTCATTTTACACCAGTCCTAGTTTATCTCTCTTTTCTAGTCCGAAATTCTGTACTGGTTTCAGGTCCTACTGTGCATGAAGTTTGGCGATTTAGGGTTGGAGAGTTCAAAGGTACCATCTTTCTTCATGACATTGTTTCCTTTTTCATTTTTTAGTCGATTTGTTATGTTATTTTGTTGAATGTTCTAGATGGTACAGGGTTTATGTTCTAGGGTTTCGAATAATTTCTTAAAGGTGACTTAGGAATTCTTCTTTTTGTTTTTATCTAGACAGTCCTATATAAATTTGGCTACTTTTTGTTTGCTAGTAAAGCAATGGGTCCTTTAATTCATTTGCATGTCGGACATTTTAGGTATTATTTGTTGTGTTGTGAATTCTTTATTAATGGAGGGCCCTCATAGTGCCACTTTAGATGCAAATTCTGTCTTTCTTTATTGTTGGGGAGGGGGGGGACCTCATATGTTTTGTCATGGGAGGCTTTCCAGCCATGCCCCATGACCCCTTGGACACGTCCCGTGGCGTCCTGGCAAGCCTCTCAACGCCTAGCGCCACGGACGGCCCCGTAGTCTTGGCTGCGCCAAGTGACAAGCACGCATATGCCTCTGTTGCCCCACCGATATCCCTCGCTAGCGCTAAGTCGCAGGCAGCTGCCAATAGCGTCGCACGCGCAGATCGTGATACCAAAGACAAAGTTGCTGACAACGGACTTGTTTCTACCTTGTAGAAAACTAAGTCCTTTTCATTGTAAATATAGAGTAGTTTTATTCCATGTACTTTCATTATGTTCCTCAAGCTTAGTTAGATCAAGTCTTGTCACTTTGGTTTATTTTTTTTTAGCATTATTAGGGGGGATCAAGCAATCAAAAACTTTCTAGCAAGCAATTCTCTATACTGGTGTCTCTCCCCCTCGACACCGCGTTACCTTCTTTTGTAATAGATTTCATTAATGCAATCAAGCTTTCTTTCAATTCTCATTATTGTTTTGTCAATTGCTCTTGACATTGGTTTTCCCGTACGACACTGATAATCTCGTCTAGTATACGGAGGGGACCTCAGTTGGGGGACAACAGCTGCACTGACATCAGTTGCTTAGCCTTACGTCGCCCTTCCAAGGAATCTCAGGAAGGCTCCGCGTAACAATTGGTATCAGAGCCTAGGCACGACATCGGATGAGGGAACACATTTCCATTACCACCATTTCTGACCATGGTCCGCATTGCGGCCCTTGAAGAGACGGTTGACGTATTACGACCCATCATGAATACGGTGCCTGAACTACAAACCAGCCTGGTGCAAAGGTTGGACGACCTGGACCGCAGAATGCTCCAGGCTGAAGTTGACATAGAAACCATCAATTGCGACTCTAAAGGAGACCAACAAACGGCGGCCACTGATGCAGCCAAAAATTCTTGTAAATTCGAGGGCCTCCATAGGAGAGTGCCGAGGATTTAGCCTACAGGTCACAAGAGGCCGATAGGGTGACTGCCATGCAGCAAACTATAGACAACTTGATAGGCCAACTCAATGTTGTCAATGCTTCTACAGGGATTGCTTCGACGAGGTGGAAACCAAATCGGAGGGGCTGTGAACCTCGCCCCTTTAGCACAAAAACTGAAAATTCCTGAGCCAAAGTCATATAGTGGAGCTTGGAATACTAAAGAAGTGGAAAATTTCATCTTCGACATCGAGCAGTACTTCGATGCCGTAGGAGGAATAGAAGAAGCCAAGAAGGTAGCAACTACTGCCATGTATCTTCAGGGTGATGCTAAACTCTGGTGGCGGGCGAAGTACGAAACCATCAGGGCCGGTGAAGATGCTTTGGAGACATGGGCGAAACTGAAGGCAGCCATACGCCTACAGTTCTTCCCCGAAAATGTTGAGTAAAATGCAAGGAGAAAACTACGGAAGCTCTGCTTGACCAAATCAGTGAGGGATTACGTGCGAGAATTCTCCGGGCTCATGCTGAACATCCATGACATGGTGGACAAGGACAAACTCTTCACATTCCTGGAAGGGTTGAAATCTTATGCCCACATGGAGCTGCAAAGACAAAGGGTACCCTACCCAAGGCGATTGTTGGTCCCAAACGCACACACAAGTATACATGGTCGTAACAAGTAATATAATGTTAAATCGAATGTCGAACCCACAGGTACTTGCGTAAACTACTTGCTGAATCACTCTAATTGTTATTTAATCGAGCCAAGACAAAATCCAGGAATGTAACTAATTTATACTACGATCCTATGAACTAACTAATTATCAAGTGATAAGAATATTGTTGTATGTATTCAGTAGAGACAAATATTCCAGGGTTGTGATCAATTCACCACTCGTATTGCATTCTAATTAACTCTTCCTTTCATATAATTCACTCATCATTGCTAATTAATCGATAATTGCTCTCGTAGCCTTCTCCAGAAGTACTACTCGCCTATTCTCAATAGATTAACGCCTATATTCCTATGAAATTAATCTATTAGAACGCACTAAGATTACGATGTTTAATTAAGCACGATGACAAGGTATATTCCTCTCCTAACCACAAATCCTCTCCCTTGAAGGGTTAAGATCGCGCTCGCTTTAATTCTTCTCTAATCTATATACGGCTTTCCCAAGCATAACATAGATAGTATATAGAACCTAACTGCTGGCCAGACAATTAAGCAATTAAACGCGGAATTGAAGAAACAACCATATATTGAGTGAACTATAATCAATATTAAATTAATGTCGAATAACAATATTCATGGCTAAACCACAACCCCAGAACAATGGGTGTTTAGCCACTCATGCTAGAATCAAACAATTGCATAAGTGTTGCATAAATGGAAAATACTAGAATAAGATGAAGAAAACTAAGAAATCCTCTGCTTCCTAATGATCTTGTGTGTATCTTCTCTCCAAAAATGGCATCCTCCCTCCAAAGTTGTGTTTTTGGGTCGATTTATATGTTTGGGACAAACCCTAAACGTGTAGGAGACTTCTATTCAAATCGGGAAACACTTAAAACCTTCAAAACTCAGAATTGACCGAAACAGGGACCCCAAGGGTTAAGCCCCAAACGCCCAACTATAGCCGGGGCAGGCCTGGCGTTAGGGCTCTAACGCCCAGCTAACGCCTGGTCATGCCAGGCTTTAGGGCCAAAACTCCCGGCTATGTCCCAGGTCACTCTTTTTCGACTCTTGAGCGTATTTTTGACATTTATGCATCTATTTAGCTCGACTTCCATCTCCAATTCACCTACACATGAAATAGACTCCATTATGCACATATGACGTGTATTTTTATCACAAATGCATATAAAATGTAAGGTACGTAATGCTTAAAACCATGAATTCTAGCCACGCATCAACACCCCACACTTAGACTCTTGCTCGTCCTCGAGAAATGGTACAATCTACTACCCTTCAACACATACACATTTCATTATCAAGGAGTATTTTACTTTTCAATCACACACATTACCCCTTAACTATGATTGATACCGGCAATCAAGTATGGACATACAAAATTTCACATTCTTTCCCTTCTTTAAACATGCCCAAGTATAACAATTTAATCAATCATACCAACAACCTAATTGCAACCACCCAACCTCAAGAGTCGACTAGCAACTATTAAGCCCTCTCAATTCACGCACCTGCCCAACATGAAAATTACAACATTACCAATCGTTCATGAGATCATGTGCCCTCACCAACAACAAAAGAGTGAATATAACTGGTCCACACATTCAAATATGCTTTTGAACATTATTTAAGGACATCACACAATTGAACAAATTCACTCACTCTCACAAAGAATTCATATGCATCCTGTGTAGATCTCCACTAATTCAAGTTAGCCAAGTCTATGATCAATTAGGATTTTTAAGGTTGTAATGTAGGCTAAGGGACGGGTAGGATATATTTAGGAATAGTGACTAACCCTCCTAAGCAGTTTAATATACTACCTTCAAAAATCAAAACATATTTTTCTCAACCAATTTCCTTGCCACAATTCATATTCAACATAGCCCTTTTTCAATTAAGCGCTTCTATGTTTCCACTAGCACAAATTAATAGAAATTTGGAGGTGTGTATATTTTTTTTACATACTTTTACTATCATTTTTTTTCTTTCTTTCCTACACACACTCCATACATGAAGATTCAATTGCTAGCAACTTTTAAATACAATTTTTTAGTGCACTAACGGGCCTTTCCTTGGCTCCACTTAAAAGCTACTCCCCAATATCTCACCTTACTTCTTTTAGCGACTAAGTGCCTTAGGAGGAAAAGGTGCAAAAATCTCAATTTAAGAACAAAATAGGGGTACGGCTTGTAATGTGGGTACCAAAGGAAAGGTCTAAAGGCTCAAAGGGGCTATCAATGGAAAATTTATCTCTTATGTGACAAGCACATCAATGATCAAGAAGAAAAATGCATGCGTCATCTCCTCGACTAGTATAACCTACAATTTTGCTTCGATTAACACACAGGGCAAGTTCTAGACTACACAGGATAGCATAGAAAATCATTAAACCTCACTCACACATTGCACATGACTCAATCACAACGGTTTTATTCAACTCTCAAGTCAAGCAACACACAAATTTGAGAGAATTAAGCACTATTGCACTATGTAGCATACAAGTTAAACAACTGAGCTAAGGCATCACAAAATAGGCTATTTATTTTTTCTCAGGCATCACATGTCAACCCAAATATAAGGGAAAGCAGAATGTATGTCATAACCTAATATGCCGGCACCAAACATGTCACAGGGTATTTCTAAAANCCATCATCGGGAAAAGTCCACATATTTATATATAAAAAAAACAAAAAACAACTACAAAAATTAAAAGAAAAATCATTTACTATCATGAATATAAAACTACAACACGAAACCACATACGGTACAACAATTCCACAATACATATTTACAACACCCCACACTTAATTCGTGCACTGTCCCCAGTGCATCATATATAGACAAAACTAGTAATAGAAGCAAGGTACAAGAAACTCCCTGATCATTCAGCGTCTTCATCATCTGACACTCTCCATTCCTCCTCATGCTCATATTCTCCATCATCTTCCTCATCTGAGCGCATCGGCTCTGCATCAGAGTCGTCTCAAGTGTGTTGATATCCTCATCATCTGGGAGCCTGTATCCCTCACCTGCTCCAATCATCTGCTGAGCGTGAGCATTGAGCGGGTATCTCTGATCCAACTCATCTCTCTCTTCAACTGACTTTGGGCGACCTCCTATTCGCAACTGCAAATCCATCATCCCATAAAGATGGGCCATGAAGCTATCATCCCGCACATTGAGCTCTGCATTGGTCAGTGAAGACTCTTCTTTCAGTCTTAAGCCAGTGATATCAGTCTCTCGTGCGAGTTGATCAATAGTATGGTCAAAGTTGGGATCAACCGCTACATTCTCATTTAGCAGGAACTGAGTCTGGAAATTTGGGAATGGTATTCGATCAATTCTATTGCTCGAACGCACCAACCCCATTTGATAGCGCATCAGATGGTCCACATTCACTCTTTGCCCCGTCATGAGGAAGTAGAGCACACAAATCCTCTCTCGGCTGATTAAGGTGTCCTGGTTGCATGGTAGTATCCGTGCATTAATCACTTTAAGCCACACCTGGGTTTCAGCCTTCATTTTCTTTTTGGGAAACCTTTTATGGCGATTTGTAGCTCTATCCCGAATCCAAGCAGCCCTGGACTCAACCCCACAAAGTGTGTGCCTCACCTCTCTATAGTTGGGATGGCGGATGAATTGCTCAAGAGGCTCCACCGGAACATTTGGTGCACCTAGAAAATCGCATATGGCATTGGCCAAAAAATCCACCAAGTGCCCACGAATTTGCACCAATCCGTCCTTGTCCTTAGGGTCAAACCCTGCATAGAATTATCGGACTAAGTTAAGGTTGATGTGACCATTGTGCCTGAACACATATCCTAAACCCAACTCATGGATGCTCAGCCAAATCGCTGGGAATTTTGTTCTCAGACTCCCTTCCTTAATGGCCCCTTCAGGGTGAACATGCTTGGGTTTGCAGTGTGCATACCATTTCCTGGATTGTACTGGTATGCTGTTGATACCGTATTCCCATTGACCAACGGGTTGCTGTCTCATAGCAGCGACAGCAGCTACTGCTTCCTCACCATTCATACTGGAAGTAGCATCTCCCCATTTTCTTTTCTTCTGGGGTGGTGGGGGTTTTGCTTTGCTTTTCGCTGGGGCCGAAGACGTAGCCTTTCCTTTGCCTGTGGCTCTTCTGGGTAGCATCATTTCCCTGCACAAATGATCAGTAGTTAGTGGGTGTCACAAAGTGTGTACTATAAGCTTTCCCAATTTGCCAAGGTTACTCAGACTTCACCTTGGCACGTTTATGAATAATTGACACATAAGGCTTCTCGTGAGCCTCTTCACACTTAAAATTTCATGGAGTTCAAGATGCATGATACTAGTGGTTTGTTTCCCGGAGACTCGGGCTCCAAATGGGATATGTATTTCCATCGAGGCATTACATCGAACACTTGGCTAGCACATTGCCATGAGAGCTCTTATGGACTTGAGGGACTGCCTCATGTACCTAAATATGGTTGGGGTTCCATAATACCACTTAGCTTCAATATTTCAGCCCATTCCTAAAGGATTTCGGGGATTGGGATTCACAACATAATACAATATGACCATGAATTGCATAAACCCATAAAGAATCACCATGAATCAAGGATACACCATTCATAATTGTAACACCCAATTCGAACTAACAAAGGATAGGGATAGAATCATACCTCAACGATTGATGTGTGTTAATCGGATGAAGTGCACCCCGAAATCGAACCTATGCGGATTTGTGTGTGCTGTGGGTGTTGTGCGGGTGAATATGTGTGTGTTAATCTATGAGTTTTTGTGTGAGTGTGCGATAAAATCGTTGTTGGTTGTGTTCTTGGGAGTAAGCCCTTGCTTGAGAGAGAGTTGGGAGATGTAAAAATAAGAAGAGGGAACTTACCTGGCGTTTGGTGTGCATTTTAGTCATAAATCTCGGGCACCCTGGCGTTAGCCAGACGTTAGGGGTGAAACGCCCAGACCAACCTGGCGTTAGCCAGGCGTTAGGGGCTTGTCGCCTGGTGCCCCCTGGTGTTAGCCAGGCGTTTGGGGCTTGTCGCCTGGTTAAGCCTGGCCTTAGCCAGGCGTTTGGGGCTTAACGCCCAGTGCCCCTGACTTTAGCCCCATTTTCCGTCATGCTAGAACACTTCTCCTGTCACCCGAATGCACTCGCAAGCTCGTTAGTACCTATAATTATACGAAATACTTCTAGTTATGCTAAGATTTAACTAAGCATTGGGTTGCCTCCCAATAAGCGCCTTAGTTAATGTCGTGGCACGACGATTACAACAAGTCAATAGGTTGCCTCCTATGAAGCGCCTGATTTAACGTTGCGGCACGACGCAGAATCTCGCCTCACTCATCAGCGAGCACGACTTTGGTCTTCTCACGATTTATGGTACCACCCCAATAGTGTTTGACTCTATGTCCATTCACTAAAAAATTTCTTTTCACCATGTATAGCTCGCAACTCAAGTGCACCATATGGAGTGACTCTCACTATCTTAAACGGGCCTGACCATCTCGATTTCAGCTTTCCATGAAACAGTCTAAGCCTAGAATTGAATAATAGTACCTGTTGGCCTGACTCAAAATGACGCGGATTTATATGTTTGTCATGCCATCTCTTGGTCTTTTCTTTGTAAAGTTTGGCCTTTTCGTATGAGTGAAACCTGAACTCATCCAATTCATCCAACTACAACAATCTTTTCTCACCCGCGGCTTCCAGGTTCATGTTTAGCTTCTTGATGGCCCAATATGCCTTGTGTTCAAGCTCTACGGGCAGGTGACATGCCTTCCCATAGACCATCTTGTACGGTGATGCCCCAATTGGTGTTTTGTACGTTGTTCTGTATGCCCATAATGCATCATCTAACTTAGCAGCCCAATCTTTCCTGTTCACACTCACCGTTTTCTCTAATATTGCTTGACTTCTTTGTTGGATACCTCTGCTTGTCCACTTGTTTAAGGGTGATATGCTATTGCAACTCGATGACGGACCCCATATTTAGCTAAAAGGTTATTCAACAACCGATTGCAAAAATGGGTTCCTTTATCACTAATCAGGGAACGTGGAGTACCAAATCTGGAGAATATATTCTTCTTCACAAACGCAACGACAACCATGGCATCATTCGT
Source organism: Nicotiana paniculata (assembly GCA_005239505.1). Classification (NCBI taxonomy): domain Eukaryota; kingdom Viridiplantae; phylum Streptophyta; class Magnoliopsida; order Solanales; family Solanaceae; genus Nicotiana; species Nicotiana paniculata. Next base: position 29,826 of record ML310971.1, read on the forward strand.
CGGCAATGCAATTGCCTCCACCCATTTCGACACGTAGTCAACTGTAGGCAAAATGTATTTATTTCCCCTGGATGATGGGAATGGACCCATAAAGTCTATCCCCCATACATCAAAAATCTCTACCTCCAAGATATTATTCAAAGGCATCTCGTGCTTCCTTGTTATCGTTCCTGTTCTCTGGCACTGGTCACACTTTTTAACAAATGCGTGGGCATCCTTGAATAGCGTTGGCCAAAAAATCCAGATTGTAGCACTTTCGCCGTTGTTCGATCGCCACCATGATGGCCCCCATATGGTGATGCATGACAATCGTACAGCACCAGTTCCACTTCTATATCAGGAATACATTTCCTCATTAACTGATCACCATATTCTTTGTACAGGTAAAGTTCATCCCAGTAGTAAAACTTCACATCGCGTAAGAACCTCTTCCTTGCTTCAGGTTCTAATTCCGGAGGAAGTACCCCACTCACCAGATAATTTACATAATCGGCATACCACGGAGGANACTTCTCTGAGTAGTATTCCACAGGCGTCTCTTGTCTCTAATGGCATCTCCCCCTCAAAGTTGTATTTTTGGGTCTATTTATATGTTTGGGACAAATCCTAAACGTGTAGGGGACTTCTATTCAAACCGGGAAACACTTAAAATCTTCAAAACTCGGATTGGACCAGACCAGGGACCTGGTTTTATGGCCCAAACGCCTGTATAAAGCCAGGCTAGGCCTGGCCTTAAGGCTCAAACGCCTGGATAATGCCTGGTCTTACCAGGCTTTTGTAGCCCAAACGCTCAGCTATAGCCTGGTATGACCAGGCTTTACAGCCCAAACGCCCGGCTATAGCCCGGTGCACTCCTCTTCACCTCTTGAGCGTATTTTCGACGTTTATGCATCCATTTAGCTCGGCTTCCATCTCCAATTCACCTACACATGAAATAGACTCCATTATGCACATACAAAGTGTATTTTTATCATAACGCACATAAAATGTAAGACATATAACGTGTTAAACCATGAATTCTAGCCACACTTCAGAAGGCATTACACTGTTTGCCTCCTAGAGAAAACTTGCAGTTGTGGGCGGTTCCAAGTTAATGAATTACCATGCCCACATACTTGGTTTGTCTTGAAAAGCAAGTTTCTAGTGACGGAAGATTATTGCTCGGACTATTACAAATCAAAGTCTATTGTAATGACATACGAGATGTTCGTGTATCCACTGCTTGATCGAAGTGAATGGAATATACCAGCACATATATCAGAGGAAGTTGTCTTACCACCCAAATAGAAAAGACCTCCTGGAAGGCCAAAGAAGAAGCACGATAAGCCGTTAATTAATTGTTTCAGAAGAAAAATCAACATTCATGTAGTATATGTGGGTAGGGAGGACATAATAAACGTAGTTGTAGAAATTCTCCACGTAGGAAATAGTTCGTGTTCTGATTTTAGTTACTGCAATAACGATATGTCATAAATTTGTTCAATTTTTCTTTTACATATTGATTTATTGGTGTATTGGATTCTTACAGGATGAATTTTTTTAAGTATAGATTACCAAATTGAACACTATTATTTTTCGTGGTATCTTTACAAATAATCTATATATAGGTATGAAGTATAGAAGGACAGGTATACTTAAAACACATGAGTGTACATTCAAAAAAAACTGAATACATATATAATTCAACACCAAAACATTTCTGAAATATTATATTTCACTATGTGGAGGATTATACTAATACATAAATACAGCAGAAATACAAACATATAAAGCATTAAATAATATAATCACAGAATATAGTTAAATTCGAAATATAATAAATATAGTAAAATACGATGAATACAACCATTGAATAAAACACTGCTTATCATTTAAATATAATAAATAAAGTAAAAAATCATTGAATACAATACTGTCTATCATTTAAATATAGGAGAATATAGTTGGATTAATGCAAGGATTTAAAACCATTGAATTATGTTGAACATAGCAGGGAATAACTTAACTGTTATTAATTAAAAACACATCTGAATACATAACTAATATTAATTAAAAATATATATGAATACATAGTGCAATACTTTCAAATACATACAGCTGAATACATATTGCGGGATAAAACAGTGAAACACAGTGAAGCTTGAGATAAAGTAAAGACACTGAATATAGTGCATAAAGTAAAATGCATTGAATACACTGAAATACAATGAATACAATGAAAACAGAGAAAACACTGAAATACATTGAATACAATACATACAATTAATACAAATTGCAATACAAATGATTACAGTGAGTATAAACCTTTGATATATATTGTATACATCATTAATATGTATTGAGAATAACTTAATGATTGTTAATATAAAATACATCCGAATACACTGTGAGCAACATCGTGAATACAGTGAATCCAAAATTTGAATAAGTTGAATAAAATAGTGAAACACAAATATTGTCACCCCATCAATAAAAGATGTAAATAAACTTAATGTATAAGGGTTATATCTTACATCGTCATTCCATAGTTGACCATCAAATGATAGAAGGTAAAATTAATTTTTGAAGTGACTTTATTGAACTCCAAAATCCAACGATACAGGGAGTGTTGACTTGTGTTTCTTGTAATGGTCTTCCTTATCCTTTCTACAAGGATTTGAAAAAAATATTATATTCACGTTATAAAGGGTAAAAACATACAAAATATACGTCGAAAAAAAAAAACTTGCTTTTTATCGTGTTTAATAAGCAGGCCATCATGAACTCATTTCTCGAATTCTTGAATGACTAAAGTATGATGTAGCCCCTACATTAAATCATCTTCAAAGGAATATTTTTTTGTCGAATATGGAAGTCAACTTTACTGAAGTACCTGCAGTTCATAGGAGTCATTAATAGTGACATCTAATTAGTTAACTTGAAGATATAAAACATAGTTTTATAAAACATAATTTTTGTATAAAGATTTACTAACCGACCAAGTCGAAGTTTGTCTCATAAGGCGAAGAATTCCATCGACTTGGACGCCGAGTCCTATGAGAAGGTAAAGGCGTTGAATCACAATTTTAGTTTCTGGAATTTGACTTGGAAGGTCCACATCGAACAACTCAAATTGTGACACATGTATTTCTCCGGATACATCCTCGCCAGTTTTGGGTGGTATGACACACGACACCTCCGATTCCGATGGATTAGGCCCCTCCTTTCTTACATCACCACATACATGATTATCCTCTGTAGATGCATTTAATGTGTCTCCAATTAAAATAGTATGTGGATGCCCATCGGCATGAATGTCAGTGTTCAACTTTCTTTCCATAGCCTTAATATACAACCAATTGAATACATTAATATATCACATATTTGAAAGAATTATATTTATCAGATTAGAATAAAAATAAAATATCAAATTCAGAGTAGGTGTACACACTTGTGTTATGTCAATGTATCCACATGTATTCTATAAAATGTATTCACTAATATAACATTGTATGCACGTGTATATGAGTGTATCATGTATGTTGCTGTATATATGATTAAACTGAATAGTAGTAAAATATAATTTACAATAATATAACACTGTGTTCACATGTATATTAGTATATTTTGAACCATGTATGTTGTTGTATACATGTTTAAATTGAATAATAGTAAAATCTAATTTACAATATGTATTCATAAAATTATGCATATAGTTATAGCAACATATAAATACATTGATTACACATGTATCGCTATACTACATATATACTAAAAAAGTAAAAAAATGTTAACCTCTGAATTCTCCCCAACATCTATATCATGTTGTGTTTGGCCTTTGATATTATCATGCAAATTGGCCTCGGTTGATATTTGAATACCACCATCATGTCTTCCAGTATATTTCTTTCTTTGATATACCTTGTTCGTATTCTGATTGGCTTTAACATGTTGAGAAAGCTTTTTGATTTTTTCGTTGAACAATGATCGTAGAGAAGTGAACATGTTTTAACAATGCTTACATAATCGTTGAATGAATTTAGATCATGTCTCAAAGCATACAAATCATCAGATTTAGAATCACCTAGATTCTTAACACTCAATACAGTTTCCATGATTCCAATCTTACTAGTAGGGGGAATCTTGGCTTGAGGTATTGCAGGCACATGTGGTATAGGAATCTCTGCAGTTGGGGGATCAATTAGCCGGTGTTTGCGCTTTTTGTGAGGTAGTGATGAAGATGGACCAAAACTTGCATCATGTTTCTTCTTCGGCTGAAGAGGCGGTGTAGGACTAAAGTCACCAGAATCATTTTCATTGGTTTCCGTATGAAGAGGACTTTTGTCTACATTAACGTCATCCGGAGGAACCTGAATAACAACAAGCTCACTAGTGGTTGGTTGAATGTTGTTGTATTTTATCTGAATATAAAAATACACTCAATGTAAATCACACTTGTTGTATGATTACTAATGCAATCTGCTTTATGTATATGGGCAATTATCTATATACATGATATAGTTGTATTGTATAAAAAATTTCAAACATTGAATTAAATTTGTAGCTGTAAACTATATTGTATTCTATTGTATTCCAGTTAATTGTAAAAACGAGGATAATGATGTATGATGTATTTAGTTGTATTTAATTTTTAATTTTAACACTGTTGAATAAAATACCAGCCAATTATAATAATAGATTACCACGTTTTCCCAGTCGTTGAACATGTCGTTCATCAAGTAAGCATAAGTTGGCTGGTTGACAGTGAATTTCTAATTGAGTATTCTAGGAATCTGGTTATCAACTCAGACTGCAATTTTGGGGTCAACCTTCGAACAACACTCGTAGAGCCATACTTGCATAGCGAGAGGCATCCCAACTATCCTGTAATACTTCTTCTAAGAATACATCTTCTTGCTAATAGATATGATAAGGTCCTAGAATGACTCCTTACCCCATGGATAATCATAATATCTCCCGCTCTCGACCAAGTCAAATTATAGTCTTGGGATCGTTGTGCAGTTCTTCTCGGTGGATAATATGAATGTATGTATGAAATACAACGCCGTTATTTTAATAGCATCACCATCGTTTTCAAAACCCCAATTTTTGTCATCAAAACATTTCAACAAATATTTCTTCTTCATTCTTTGCACCGCCAAAGTATGTATCCACAATCCTGTTAGGCATCTTTGTGTTAAACTGAAAATATTCAGCGTCACTAACACAATTGAGACCAGTAACTACCGCAAACTCCCTGATTGAAAAGCATAATGTTGTACTATTCACATATATTGAAAATGAATCATCATGACTTTCTTCCAGGTGCAGAACCATGAAGCACCTGAATAATTGATATTGAACCTTACAGTGCTTCATATCGAGGAAACATCCAAAACAAGTAGTACAAAATAATTTGTACTGATATGGAGTAAGCTTTTTTTTGAGGTCGAAGATTATGTCTGTGTTAGTGTATGAACTGATATGCGGTGATAAAATAGACGGGTATTTAACAAAAAAATTATTTCTTACATACAAAAAAAAAAATTAAAAAGATAAGATATATGCTTGAAAATATAGATGAAAACAGTTATTTGGAATACATAACTCATTCATGAAATACAAACATACTTTACTGATAATTACCATAAAAAATGTGAGTTATGAAAATGACTATTGTTTTAAATACAGCAGAATACAATTGGCTTGAGAATACAAATGAAAACAGCTAGGTTGAATACATAACTAAATATAGAACAACTATTGTATTTAAAAATTTGTTAAATAAACTAAAATACATATAAATACAACAATAAAAAAACACTGTAAAAAGTAAAAATCAGTGTAAGCAATATTGAACTTACAAATACATCTACATACAAGTAGAGAAACCCACTGTACAAGCTAATAATCAATGTATGCAGACTCAAATACATAAAAATACATCTATAATTACCTAGTCGTTCTGTGTTTCCGAGCTAGTTCCTATATCGACCTTTTTTCCCTTACCTCTAAAAGCATCATCCATAAGTTTTCTTCTCTTTTCTGCATCAGGAAGTGTTGATTCTTTCGAAGATTTCTCAAATTGGCCTTGTTTCGTAGAGTAATTGCATATTTTTGTCTCCTTTCGGCTTCAGTTGTTGCTGCCGAATCTGCAAATACATGTTCCGCTTGAGTGATTTGCAAATCGAAAGATGACCCATCGAAATTGAGTGGTTTGGTGGGTATACCTCGGGTAACTCTCTTCTGAGTTGTTAAATCAGCCATTGGAGAGAAAAATTCAAGTTTTCTGGTGAAAGCATAACAATCGTGAATATTTAAAAAGAATAAAAAGAAAAAAAGAAGCTTTAACCAGCGAAAAGCTAAAAACTTTAACTTAACACAACTTTTTGTAGCAAAATATATTGAAAATTGAGAGAGACAATGGAGCTGATAAAAAGGAGAATCGTGGTATGTGAGACAGAGATCGTGGATAGATAAATAAGATACTATGCAGTAATTTTGGGAGAGAATAAACTGAAAGAAGGAGTTGAAAAATATTATACAACGTATTTAATGGCTTAATGATAGGAAGTGACTAATTTTGCTATAAAAACTAAAAGGTAGCTATAGATAATAATACTTTAAAAGAGTTTGTATTTATAGGCTTTAGTTGTTGCTACTAAACCCGCAAATACATGTTTAGCTTGAGTGATTTGCAAATCAAAAGATGACCCATCGAAATTGAATGCTTTGGTGGGTATACCTCGGGTAACTCTATTATGAGTTGTTGAATCAACCATTGAAACTAAAATTTTAAGTTTTCTGGTGAAAGCATAATAATAGTGAATATTTAAAAAAAATTAGTAAAGAAAAAAAGAAGAAGCTTTAACCAGCGAAATGCTAAAAACTTTAACACCTACCATAACTTTTTGTAGCAAAAAATATTGAAAATTGAGAGAGACAATAGAGCTGATAAAAAGGAGAATTGTGGTATGTGAGGGAGAGATCATGGATAGATAAATAAGATATTATGCAGTTATTTTAGGAGAGAATAAACTGAAAGAAAGAGGTGAAAAATATTATACAACGTATTTAATGGTTTAACGATAAAAAATGACTATAAATACATATTTTGCTATAAAAACTAAAAGATAGCTATACAAAATAATAATAGTTTAAAAGAGTTTATATTTATAACAAATAGGGTATAAATATTTGCTATAGGAATTAAAATTTCATTAAATTAACCATCCCTTTCCTTAACCAGAAATTTAAGTATTAAAACGTGTCAGTATCTGATTGCACTTGCCAACGTACATGAAACAGACTGACGGTGCAAAACGCACCCACCATTAGAATAAAGTGGCATTCTCGTCATTTCATCACATCCGAAATGCCATTTTGGTACCATAGTAAAGATCTCCTTTCCTTTATTTAATGCAATCAAATTCCTTTCAGCTCTCTACATATTTTTCAGCGTTAATCTCAGGTTTCTCCTCTCATTAGATCCCTCCTCCAGAAGCTCTTTTCAGGTAGATCTTTGTATTTCATCAACCTTAGGTTCATTTTTCTGTTCAGTTTCATGCTTTTATGGTTACAACTTTTTGCTTATATTTAATTTTTTCTGTTTTTTCCCGATAAATTCGCTGTTAAAATCGTATTTTTGATTTGAGACTGTTCGCGGTTAATTTTAGGCTCTAATGTATTCCTCTAATGATAAAAATTTAGATATTTCGAGAATTTGGGGCCACATTTGTAATTTGTTCTAGGCGGCTGATATCTGTGTGATTTGAGGTTATTGATCTCAGATTTAGCGGTTCGTAGCTGTTAATTCGTTTTTTTTGTTTCATTTTTTGTGTGAATTTCTGTTTTGTATGATCTGAATATTGAGTCATTGTTTTGATTTGGTCTATAGGAAAAGTCGTTTTGCATGGATTTGAGAAAGTTTCTGATTGATTTTACGCTATACAAATTCAACTTAATGTTAAGATTCAATTTTGTTAGAGATATTTTGGCTACATTTTTTGCGTGATTGGTGCTTCTGTGATTTGAGGTTACCTATCTCAGATTTAGAGGTTCACAGCCACTGATGCATTTTCTTGTGTGTTTCTGTGCTTGATCTGAAAATTGAGTCATTGCAGTGTAAAAATTATAATGTATGGGGTTTGAATGTGAAAACTTAAGTTTGAGCTTTTAAAAAGTTTATTTTGGTCGTGTCAATGTGATCATTTTGCCTTGTCATTTAGATTCATATATAGAATAGCTCTAACTTGGTTTGAATCAGCATATGAATCTGAATTTTGAAGACAACCATGATTTGATTATGTAATATTATGGTGTGTAGGGATCATCAACAAGGAAGCGAAATGGGGCTGACATTCACCAAGCTCTTCAGTCGGCTTTTTGCCAAGAAGGAAATGCGCATTCTAATGGTTGGTCTTGATGCAGCTGGTAAGACTACCATATTATACAAGTTGAAGCTGGGAGAGATCGTCACTACCATTCCCACCATTGGTATGTAGATCACTGCATACAGCAAAGTTCTTTCCATAATGATCTCTGTGTACTTTGCCTGTTTCCCATATGCAGTTGTTAGGCATAATATTTACTTTATTACTTTGAGTTGGTCTCTGGTCGAGGATGTTACTGGGTATGTTGCATGATTTGTATCAATTAGTGCCAGATCTTATTGTTAGGGGTCGACTTATGTTGTGCAACCTTTTTTTATTGGTAAACCACATCTTCCCACCCCAATCCGTCTCCCTAGGAGTCAATAGTGGCCTGTTCCCACTTTGCTTGTGGTGACTCGAACCCCAATCTCAAGGTTGGGGGTGGAGGGAGATTTCCCCTTGAACTGCCCTCTCTTATATGACTTATGTGACGCTCAAAAGATTAAGCAACTTATTATTATGATTAAGTAAATAAATAATACGAATGAAGGTAGGCACTATTACAAAAACTTCTTCCTGCTGTTGTTTGCTGCAAATGTTTAGTTGGTAATAACCTATCCTTCCTATCGTCTGCCTCTCTCTGCGTTGATTGTTCTGTATGGGTGAGTAGACTTAGCAACTAACTGGTGCTGTAAAACATCTGAAAGTTTATCAGTGACAGTTTGTCATGCAGACTCATGATGATTGTTAATTTATTCTGTATGATAATTTTTATGATGCTAACATTTTGATAATATTTTCTGTTTTTCTATTGAAAACATTATTTGTACCGAGAGATACTTGTCATCTTATAGAAAGTGTACAGTGATATGCAAATAATACTTTACTGCTTGTATGAGCTATCAGTAATAATCGGCAATTTCAGGTTTCAATGTGGAGACTGTTGAGTACAAGAACATCAGCTTCACTGTTTGGGATGTCGGGGGTCAGGACAAGGTATAATCTCTTCTTCTTTCCCCAAAGGCAGTAAGTTCTGCGTTGATTTGGCCTTTGTTTATACTATAAGCAAAAAATAAGCCTTACCTTTTCTTCTGTCTGTTACATCTTTTTTTGTATTTGCTGATTGCTTTATTCTTTCACACGGACTGAAGATTTTGGTCAATTATCTAGTAGTGCTAATTTCTTTTGTGGTTCATTTTGGCAGATCCGTCCATTGTGGAGGCACTACTTCCAGAACACTCAGGGTCTCATCTTTGTGGTTGATAGTAATGATAGAGACCGTGTCGTAGAAGCAAGAGATGAATTGCATAGGATGTTGAATGAGGTAATGATCCTTGCCCACACTCTGTTCATGGTTATTATTGTTTCCAGAAAGTAAATATCTGGCGTCTAAAAGGTTCTTTTGCTGTAGAGCTTGAATTTATGTGCTGGTTTTGAGTTTATGCAAGTATGATTGATTGTAAATGTACTTGGATCATCTTTGACAAAATTCTCTGTGAATATCAATTTTTCATTATAATCGAGTACCCCTATCCTTATCAAGAAAGTAGAGTACCAATACAAGTAAATTCCAATATTAGCAGAGAAAAGGTAAGTGACTTCGATCCAAATTTAAAGAAGGCTTAAAGCCAATTTAGGCTTGCTCTAGTAATAGAGCCCTTTACTCCAACCATAAGGTTGGGGTTCGAGTAACCAAGGTGAGAAAGTCGGAAACCACTATTGATCGCACCCCCAGGAGAAGGTGAAGGTGGGTAAAAAATGCTAAGTAGTTTTTGACAATATTAGATTGCATCTAATCCAATTTAATTCTCTTGAGTTCAAATGAACCAAAGGTTTCCAGTGATTTGGCATTGTTAATGTTTGAACGATTCACTACCCAATATTCCTCACGCTGTTTGCCTTTTCTTTGATTCATTACTTTTTAGGATGTCATTGTTGGTGAAAGTAATGATAATTGAACTTTTGTTTCTTACTTTTTAAGATTTTTTTGTTGGTGAAATGAAATAGTAATTGAAGTGGTTCATCAGGTTGTTTCTTCTCGTATTACAGATTTCAGATTCACCGCTAATAAGTTGGTAATGTATCTAGAAGATATCTGGAATTGGAAGAATGGGTTTGGGAAGAGAGAAATTTTCCTTCAACTTGCCATTTAAGCAAATATCAGAATAGTTGAAGTCTGTCTCACTGTGCTTTGCATCACCCAATGTGCGTGTTACATTTTTTTTTTTCAAGAACACAGACAAAATAGGCAAGGGGCAGTATGGGAGGTAGCAATCTATGAGAAAACCACCAACTTTGGAATTTTCTTGCTGCCTACAGCCCATACTTGCCATTGTTATCTGTTTTCTCTTTTCTGGTGCTACTCTCATTATTTATTAGATAACAAGAGCAAGATGAACTTGGAGATCTCATAATTTGAGTTGAACTTTCTTGAGTGACCTTGGGATTCCATTTTGTCATTTACTCTTTGTCCCAGGATGAACTTCGGGATGCTGTGCTGCTAGTTTTTGCTAACAAACAAGATCTTCCTAATGCAATGAATGCTGCTGAAATAACTGATAAGCTTGGACTGCACTCCCTCAGGCAGCGTCACTGGTAAGCATTTTGATAGTGCTTGTGACTGCTTTGCTTACTTTTGAAGAGTTCCTAAATTGGTTCTTTGCTGTGTCAGGTACATCCAGAGCACTTGTGCAACATCTGGAGAGGGGCTTTATGAGGGACTTGATTGGCTTTCTAACAACATCGCTAACAAGGTAGTTATATCATATTTTGTAAAGTTGTTGGAATATGTGCTGCTTTATTTTTTTGGGTGGGGGTAAGGGAAATCATAGGTTGCCTCTGATTATTTTCTCTCCACCTCTTTTTCAGGCCTAAAGTGATGCAAAATTGTTATTGCGGGTTGATCCCGGATGCAGGCGGGTTTTTATCTAGTTATTTTTTTCTTCTCAAGTCAGTGTGGTTATGAACATCTCCTTAAAAGCATTTTGCGTCTTCATAGGGCTTTTTGTAATGGCTGTGTACGACTATGGTCGAATATAATGTAATTGCTGTCTGTTTTTAGGTATATTGTCATAAATTTGTAAACAAAGACTAGCTTTCATATGGCATAGCATTTGTTATTGTTAATGATTATAAAGCCTTGTAGTTCCCTCTCTTTTCTCATTTATTCTTTTTTTTGGTGTGAGTTCCTGTTTGCATTTTTCTCTCCGTTGGGCGGAGCTTATGTAAGAACCTGATAGAGGATGGTGATTTGAGGTGCAATGAAAATCAAGAATTAGTACTATAAGTCTACAAACATTAATAATATGCACGCGAAGGAGAAGACATATTAGTGAAGGTACGAAGTTGAAGGGCTTGAGTCTTCCTTGTAGCACCCAAGTTAAACTAGTTATCCTCTAGTAGGACTTCGAATTTAAAAGTTGTCAAACCATCTAATCCTGGATATGAAGGTGAATCTTAGTAAGGTTGGTCTTGTCAAGAATTCTTTCTAGAGGGTTCTGTGAAACCCATGTGCATCTTCTTGTGTGATACTCTCAATAGCATATCCATTCGCAATGATCAGAAACATCTTTCTAATTGCTGCCCTTCTTCCATGCACACTCTACTCCCTTCTTTTTCTTGTGTCAGTTAAATGATCACAGTAACTGTTAGGGAGTGGGGGGCATCTGAACCGTGACGTTTTGCACTTGGCCAAGAGTACTATATATACCTTAGGAGTTAGGACTTGTGGTTTGAACTTTTGCACCTACCATAAGAGAACTTCCCGTTGAGCTACTGTGCTAGGTGGATGTGTTTGATCTTTCGTTTCCAAAATAACATGTACCGATATTGATGTTCTTGGACGCGAAAGTTTAAGTTCTTTCACCGTAACATAAACGCACAGAAAACTTTTCTGGACTCTGGGTAATATTCTGTGTGTACGGTTAAAATCGGGTTCACCCGATTTTACTGATTGACCGAGATAAGGGAGATGCATCGAAGATCGGTCCCGAAGTGGATCAGACTGAGGCACAAGGACAAGGTACCGAGTTCGGAATTCGAGGTAACTGTCGAGATCGAGACCAGTAAGAATCGAGGCCAAATAAGGTAGACATCGAGCAAGACCGAAGATAACGTACTAACAGAAGGCGAGATATCTGTGACTGGTCGACAATCATGACGGAAATATCGAAACGGATCGAATCAAGAGCGGTTGTTTAGCTAATCATGGTATTTCTTTCTGTAATAGGAATTGTACCATAAGTAGAATTTCTCTACTATATAAAGGGGAGTTTTAATCATTTGTAACGCACATTACTCGGCAGATCAAAGCAATATAACACTCTCTTTAGCTTATACTCTCTTGTTTATCAGTTTGCTTTATTTCTAATTATTCTGGTATCAATCAGTTCGAGGGCTGAATTCCGCTACAACACTGGTTTGCTTTACTTTGTTGTTAATTTTTATTATTAATCTTCATATTTACCAATTGATATTAGGTGAAATCACGTATCTGTAAAATCACATTATAAACTCAATTGTTATCCATTTATAAGGGTAAACCTGTTACCAGCTGTGGTAAAGTAAATGGATCAGAGTTCTTTTGTGGTATGGATTCAGTATGCATTGGGAAGAATACTTTTATGGAACATGCTTAACTACTCCATATACTAAGAATACAAGTTAGGCTTCTACATAAGTGTGTTAAGTGCCAATGAGGCTGCGGATTGTCTCGTACTTTCTAGGGGTTGTTTGTGTTAGAGACAAGTTATGTAGAGGTTATAATGCAGAGATTAGTAATATGTATTATAATGTAGGGATTTGATTTAATAAATATTAGTATACATTTCACATTATCTTTACTTTTTAAGCAAAATAAAATTTCGTTTACAATTTTGTGGGTCAGTTTTGTCATTTTTGTGTTTTTATTTCATGTACTGCTATTCGTTCTTATCTTATATTGTACCCGTATAAAATGGTAAATAGATTTACTCATAACTTAGTAGAGTACTCATCATTTATCATTTATGCGGAATAGGAAAATAGCAACGAAACGTTGTATAAATTAGTGATAAATTTTGTACAGAGACGTATTTAAATCCCAACCAAAATCTTCTTAAAGTACGGAAAAGAGCTAAAAATATCCGTAACGTATTAAAATGACTTAAAAATACCTTTTGTTAAACTTTTGGGATATAAATGCCCCTAACTTTTTTTGTGCTCAAATTTACTCTTATATTTAACAGACCTAACTTGGTCAATTTTTGGACTTTAACTTCGCCATGTGGCGATTTCTTAATTTGCCATGTGTATTATTTGTATTACATAAAAACCCACCTCTCCTATAAACAAAAATATCTCATGGGCTGTCTCTGTAAACCACATACAATTGGAAGTAATGTTTCCTTTTTCACTGCTCCATCTCCACGGGCAGTGCGGAAGAAGAAAGGGATCAGTTGATAAATTAGCTGGGTAATGAGTCAAGTGAAGGTTCAGTGGTGGGTTATAGGATTGATGAGGAAAAATAGTGTTTTTATCTAGCTATATCATATTAGAAATTTATTTATCACTTAAATATAATATTATGTATTTATATTTATTATTTATATACAAAATCATGATAAAAAAAGGATCCCTTAAATTTAGGGATTAATTGTAGCTGTAACCCTCCCCTTCCTATTCTCCGCGTCTGCTAACTCAATTACTCTCATACCAGCACAATTTTCTTTCTAATTTCAAAAAATTAAAAATAATTCTCTCTTTCATGGAAATTAACCAAAACCTCTCTCTTTCATACAAATCAAGCGACTATCTCTCTATAATTGTAGCATCATATGTTTTTCTAAATCAATTCCACCAACAATCATTAAAAAGCTTCAACTATTGACAAATTTATCGATATTATCTCTAAATTTGTAGCAGCAGAGGGTTCATCATTGGCAACCATTAAAAAAGTTTTGAAGCTTTGAATTTGATATTGGAGTTTTATGAATTTGTGATTTATTTAGATTGGGCGTTCTTGAAAACGATTGAGAATTTCTTTGAAATTTATATCTCAATTTTGAAGGAGATTAGTTTAGTTTAGAGTTAGTTTTAGGTGAAATTTCAGATCTAAATTCAAATAAGACGATATTTTTGAATTGTATCACGATTGTATGAAATTGTATCACGATTGTATGAAATTGCATCAGCTTTGTATGTGAATTGTATCTGATACATCAATATCTAAAATGATACATGATACGATACTAATATAAGTATAATATAGTACTGTATCATTACTTAGTTTTAGAGTTGGTTTTAGGGGGAATTTCATATTGAAACATGAAGAAGATAAAGATCGAAAATATATCACAATCTTTTAGAATTGTATCACGATTGTATCATAATTATATCACAATTGTATCTAACTTGCATCTGACACATCAATATCTGATACAATACTAATACAAGTATAACATAATATTGTATCAGTTTAAGTTTATAGTTGATTTAAGTTGTATCATAATTCTTTGCAGGATTGTATCAAAATTGTATTTAATGCATCAATATATGAAATAATAACTGATAGAATACTAATACAAGTATAATACAATTTTGTATCAGAATTGTATAAGTTTTTCCATAATAGAAAGATGATAGGTAGAAAATTTTCAAATTCCCTGTAATTTTTGCGATGGATCTTTAAAATTGTATAAGATTCCTTTTGGAAAATATCACCATACAAAAAGTAATCATTTCTGATTATTTTGAACATGATTGCTGTTGTAGCCATAGAATTTTAGAGAAGAAGATACTTTAGCGTTGAATTGACATCGAATCTCGCTATACGTATCAAAATACTCGAGAATTATGGTTAGAATTTAGTTAGATTTTGAAATGTATTAGTAAAGTAGCCACTGCTCTGATTAATGATATTTAGCCCCTAATTAAAACACGTAACAACTCCAACAATCTTTGCTGGAGTTTAATTTTTTTTAAAGTGGAACCACAATATGCTATACTTGAGTTTAAACTCCAACAATAATTACTGGAGTTTCTTTATATGTTCAAACCCCAGCAATGATTTACTAGTATTTAAACCTTTAATAATTACTGGGATTTGCATATAAATCCTCTGCAATAAATTACTAAATTGTTTTTGAGCATTCCATTGTGTCGATCATCACTATTCTATGATTCTAAGCAGAAAAGAAGAAGCAAATATGGTGCCGTTGCCGGAGGAAACAACGGCAATAGATTGCACAATGGAGGTAGATATTTTTCGGTCTCCAATGGCCTCTCACTTCTACAAATATGGCGTCGGTGCTGGAGGAAACAATGACGATAAATTACGTGATGGGGGCAGCTTCTAGTGCATACTTTTTCAATCTCCAATTTGATGGCCTTCTCACTTCTGCCTCTCGTAATATTCAACCTCATTAACCGTGGCTGAGGTTTGAACCTATAAAGATTTGAACTCCAATAAGTGTTGCTTGAATTTGAACCTATAAAGATTTGAACTCCAGTATAATGCTGGAGTTTTGCTTTTAAAAGCTCCATAGTCCACCATCGTGCAATGGAATTTCACTTGTAGAGAGTTTTTCCAACTTTGATATATTGTGTTGGGATTTCACTTGTAGAATATTTGAAATTCACTACCAATTACTAGAGTTGTTTAGTGTCTCCAGTTGGGGTATTTTTTCCAAAATTTTCTCGCATTTAAAAAGAATGACTAAAGTCTAATAGCTTTTTAAATCGTGTTTAAATGCTAATAGCAAATGCCACTTTAGAGTTGTTCAAACTTAAGCCATTTTTTTAAAACTATTTAAAGCTAAACTACCTTTAATGAAATATTAAAATTTGAATAACAATACTCTTCCACGTAGCATGGAATGAAAATTCAAAACCTATGGAACTCCATAGCTGTAATAATTATACTCACAATCCCTTTGAATTCCCTAAGTTCAAACGGTTTTTTAATTTTCAAGTAACATTTGAAATTCATTGGACAAAAACTAATTCATCTCTATCAGATATCATCCATTCCCCTATAGATTTTTGATTGAAGAAACATTAAACAAGCTTCAACAGATTCCATAAATAAATCATAATCATAATATCATTTATGAGATCGAAAGAGTTGGTATGAGAAAAAGTATTTCAGCCAAAGACATAAATTGTTACATGAATGTACTCGTTACGAGCATCGAATTGTGTTCGCTTTGTAGAAGACGTGTCCAAAAATTCTAGATGTTATATTGATTAGCCTTGGAACACGATTTTCTCCGTCTCAATAGCACTATTTATTTTCATATAACTCTTTGCAATAGCACTAAAACTTCTGTAGACAAAATCATCAGAGCAAGAACTAACAATTTGAAATCCAGGACAAAGTTTACTTATGGTAGTTGGACGTCCTAAAGTTTAGTTGTGGTGCTTTGGATTTTAAGACACGGTATCCTAAAATTAACTGATAACAACGAACTTAGGATACAACATCCTGAAATTTAGTTATAGTGCTTTAGACTTCAAGACTAAGCATCTTGAAGTTTAGTTATAAAGCTCGAAACTTCAGGACACGATGTTTTGAAGTATAATTATAGTACTTTGAACTTCAAGATACTGTGTTGTAACGATCCGATCTGTCATTTTGAGTATTTTGAATCCGATCTCCTATGTATTGCTTCCTCTATGCTATATCGTGATATATGACTTTGCGAGGGTGTTTGGTTTTGGTTTCGGGTAAGTTCCGGAGTGAAATGGGATACATAGTCCCTAAGTTGGAGCTTTAAGTTGAAATAGTTGACCGTAGTTTGACTTTTGTATAGACGACTCCAGAATAAAGTTTTGACGGCTCCAATAGCTTCGTATGGTGATTTTTGGACTTAGGAGCGTGTCTGAATGTTGATTTGGAGGTCCGTAGGTCGTTTTGGCGAGAATTGGCGAAAGTTGGAAGGTTGGAAAGTTTGACCAAGAGTTGACTTTATTGATATCAAGGTCGAAATCCAATTCTAAAAGTTGGAATAAGTTTGTAATGTATTTTATGACTATTGTGCAAAATTTGAAGTCAATCGGAGTTGTTTTGGTATGAATCTGCATTAGTTTTGGAATTCGGAAGTTCACAAGTTTCTTAGGCTTGAGTCGATGCGAGAATGGTGATTCTAGTGTTGTTTGATGTGATTTGATTCTTCGAGCGTGTTCGTATGATGTTTTAGAATTTGTTGGTATGTTTGGTTGAGGTTCCAGGGCCTCGGGTGTAATTCAGACCATGTTCGGCGCATTTCGGAACATTTCGGAAAATCCACTCGCGATCGCAAAGGGTAGTTTGGCACTAGGGGAAATTTTCTCTACGTGATCGCGAGAAGAGGGTTGCGATCGTGAAAGGTTGGCTTTCAGTGAATCACGATGCGTGAATGGGGGGTTGTAGTCCACGCATGTTTGCTCATCGCGGTCGCGTTGCTTGATGAGGAAGTGTGTCGCGTTTGCATTTGGTCTTCCGCATTCGTGGAGTGTTAATTTAGTAGCCTGATATTTTGTGCTTCGCGATCGCGAAGCTGTTCCCGCGATCGCAAAGAAGAATTATAACTGGGAAAAACTTAAGTTCCAAATCGAGGGTTTTATCTCTTATTTCATAACTTGGACTTAGAGATCTCGGTGTGAGGCGAATATTAAGGATACTTTCAGAGAGATCATTGGGTAAGAATTCCTAATTCGATTTTGGTTAAATTACACGAATCTATTGTTGTTTTTATCATCTAATCAGGGATTTGAGTTGAAAATTTGGGGGAAAATGGTAGAAATTTTATAGACTAATTTTTGAGTTTTGAAAGGCGAATTGAGGTCGAATTTGAGTAATTCTTGTATGGTTAGACTCGTTATTGAATGTGTGTTCGAATTTTGTAAATTTGATCGGTTTCTGAGGTGCGGGCCTGAGTTGACTTTTTTATTTCTTGGCAAAAATCACAACTTTATTATTCGAATTAGTTTCCTATAGTTTATATTTACAGTATGAAGTTTTGGCTAGATTCGAGCTGTTCGGAGTTGGATAATCGAGGGAAAGACCTACTAGTGGATCGATTTAGCGTGATTTTAGGCAAGTGACCTGCCTAACCTTGTGTGGGGAAATTACCCCTTAGGATTGGTGTTGTTTGTGATAATTGTGATGTGTGGAAGCCGTGTACGCAAGGTGACGAGTGTGTACACGGGCTAAATGTGAAAATTATCGATTTTTTAGCTATGTAGATTCCTTTCATGCATTAATTGAGCTATCTAGATGTGTCATATTCATCATTATTGGTCTATTTTCACATGTCTACTTGTCTTATTCTCTTACATGATAATTGCCTTACATGTTTAATTGAAGTTCTTGTTTCCTTTATTACGTATTCACTATTTGTTCGTTGAACTCTTTATTTGAAGTTGTTAAGTCGTGGAACATCTTGTTGTTGAAATTGAGATTGAGATATAAAGGCCATAATTCACATTGAGGCAAAGTGTTAAGTTGTGAAATGCCATTCTGTTGAGTTGTTCATTCCGGTTGTTATTGTTAAAACTCTGGTGTACATTATGGTTGGGCCATGGATCTTTACTGTGAAAATATTGTATTTGTTTGTTTTCTCTGGGAAGTTGTGATATTGGGCAGTTGAGGTGAGATTTGTGAGATGTTGTGATATTGATACGCATGCGGTAGTATAAGGTTTTGGGGTTGAAATGCATGCGGTGAGATAAAGTGGGCTTGATACGCCTGGCTAGTATGGGAACTACTAGAAGTCATGCAGTGTGATAAGATGGGATAAAACGCGGGATGCTATTTCGGGAAAATGATTTTCAAAACTAAATGTAAAGGCTCCCGCAGTGATATAAGGAAAGATTGCGAGTTATTCCTGTTATTTGGAGCTAGGAGGCGGTACCTCGATAGTGACCCTTGTTGATCTTTCTCTATTTGCTGTACTTGTCTATGGTTGTGTTGTTTCCTTCCGTGATGTATTTGCCTTGATTTTGTGTGGCTAACTCTTGGTTTACTCCTTGCTTGTCTCATTTCATTGTCATTATTATTATATTTTTAAATCTTTCATCCCGTTTCTTATTATTTCTAGTAGGGCCTTGTCTTGACCTCGTCATTACGCTACCAAGGTTAGGCTTGGCACTTACTGGGTACTGTTGTGGTCTACTCATGCTACATTTCTGCATATCTTTTTGTGCAGATCCAAGTACTTTCTATCAGTCCCGACACCAGTGAGCTGAGTTTGCATTTGGAGACTTCAAGGTACACTTGCCCGCGTCCGCAGGCCTCAGAGTCACCTTCTATCCATTTTTACAATGTCCTTCTTAACTAGATACAGTTGTATAGGGGTGACTTTGATATTGGCATAGAGCTTGTGACTTGTATTTTGCCGGGTTTTGGGCAGATATGTATATACTGAGTTGTGGAGATTTTCCTTATGCTAATTGTTGGATTTTGAGCATTTAATTGTTATTTCTGTTATCTCTGCATAAATGTTAGGCTTACCTAGTCTTAGAGACTTGGTGCCGTCACGAAATCGTACGAAGAGAAATTGGAGTCGTGATAAGTTGGTATCAGAGCTCTAGGTTCTTAGGTGTTATGAGTCACAAGCATGTTTAGTAGAGTCTCACGAATTGGTACGGAGATGTATGTACTTATCTTCGGGAGGCTATGAAAAAAGTTTCACTTCTTTGATTCCTTATCGTGCGAATTTGTTGACTTCAAAATTCTAAATCTCTGTCTTTCTATTCTCTCAAAGATGGTGAGAACACGCACAACTGGATCTGATGATCAGACACCCGCTCCCCCTGCTAGAGCCACGAGAGGTCGGGGCCAGAGCAGAGGCTGAGGACAGGCATGTGGTGCAACCAGAGCACCGACCCGAACTGCTACAGATGAGCCATCAGTAACTCCAGTTGGAGAGCAGTCACATATGATGCCTGTCACTACCCCGGCACTGTAGGATACCATCGCCCAATTTATGAGCATCTTTAGAACTTTAGCTCAGATGAGGTTGATTCCAATTGCTCCTGCCATACCTCAGGTCAGGGAAGAAGCATAGATTCCCACCGCCCGCACCCTAGAGCAGCGAGTCCAGGTTGACCAGGTCCCAGAGGTCATACCAGTGCAGCCGGTTGTCCCAATTCAGCCCGAGGTTAAGGCAACAACTTCTAAGGGGGAGCAGATCAGGCTCGAGAGGCAAAAGAAGTACCGCCCTCCTACTTTCAGCGGTTTGGCTTCTGAGGATGCCTAGAGTTCTCTTGAGGAGTGACACAGTATCCTTCGTACTATGGGTATTGTGAAGTCGAGTGGGGTTGCTTTCACTACATTCCAACTTAAGGGAGCGACTTTATCAGTGGTGGAGAGCGTATGAGTTGGGTAGCCGTTTGAGGCAGCTTCACTCACCTGGGATTAATTCTCAGAAATATTTATGAGGGAGTTTGTTCCCTAGAGTCTTTGGGATACATGACGTGCAGAGTTTGATCAGTCACGCCAGGGTTCTATGACCGTATCGAAGTATGTAGTTCGGTTCACTGATTTGTCCAAGCATGCATAAGCCTTGGTTGCTACTGTCAGATAGCGAGTTTGTCTATATATCGAGGGGCTCAACCCTAGTATCAGGTTCAGCATGGTCTGAGAGTTAGAGATGGACATCCCATACCAGTAGGTAGTGGAGATCGCTCGAAGATTGGAGGGTATGTGGGCCCGGGAGAGAGAGGAGAGAGAGGCAAAGAGGCCTCGAGATTCTGACACATACAGTGGTGCCCGTGCCCCAGTTGCAGCTTGTCATGGTAGGTGTTACAGGGCCAATTTTTTTCAGATTGATACTGTATGTTAGTCACATAACAATGACTCACCCTTCTCTCTTTTTTCCTCACGTTTTTGGCCTAACACTTAGATTATGATAGCAAACAGAAATGAAACAAGGCACACACGAATTTACAGGAATCACTTCCCAAATTTGCATTTAACTCGTTCCACAAAGAAGCACATAACATCACAGCCTTTACAAAAAAGAGTCAAGGAAGCCAACACTTTCTGCCTTAACAATTCTGTCTATCCAACATATATAGATAAACGTTTTTAGCCTTAGCCTTATCTAAAACCTAGCAGTTGACATCCCCAACTGACAAGGATTTCAAATTTCAAACATTCAAATAAGACAACTCCCACCAGTCCACTTAGCCACATTGTTGAAAAATAGGAACTACCCAAAAACTGGCCAACTGCCCAACATGTTCATGGAACATGGGCGCAACCTTCAAGTTTTGGTGCCAAAGGACAACTCTTGTCATGTCTTCGCACCAATACCTCATGCATCATGCCTTTGCGCGCATGTCTGCCACTCACGCTTGTCCAGGTCGCCCATGACATTGCCTTGCCCGCGCCCATCTGCTTTGCCACGCCCTGCCTTAGTTTTTGCCGCCTTTGCTAAGCTTACTGCCCGTTGTCTTTGCCTTTCCATGGCCACGCCAATGCCATGGTATTTGTCATGCCTTGACATCTTCACCATATGCCGTCATTCCACAATCCATGCCCATCAACACCTGCCCATGTCGGATGGCTTTGTCAACATGATGCCATTATCATCACAGGGCCGTACCGAGGTCCATCATGTAAATCTCTCGCCACGCCCATGCCATGTTCGATCAATCAAGCCGAGGGGATAACATTAGGGGCTGTGTGATACGCCCTATTCATTCAGCACTTCCAGCTTCCAGCGGCATTCCTTCCACTCCCAGGCCTTAGGTTCCCCATTATGCATCGACATTGTCTTGTGCACCTCCTGCACAGGGTGCTTTCAACAGTCATTCCATCCGACCAGGCCCGAGTCAGTCTCAACATCCATGTCCTTTGAGAGCTTATTTTGAGTGTAGTTACACTTGTCATATGGTGAGGGATTGCCCAGACATAGGATGGGTGCAAATCCACAGACCACTCAGGCCCCACGCATTCCACAGAGCCCTCAGGCTTCTCAGGCCGTGGTTACCGCACTAGCTGCCACTCCACTTGCACAACTATCCAGGGGTGGAGGTCGGGCAGGTAGAGGTCACCCTAGAGGAGGAGGCCATGCCAAATATTATGCTCTTCATGCTAGGATGGAGGCGATTGCATCCGACTCAGTTATAGCAGGTATTATTCCGATTTGTCATAGAGTTGCATCTGACTTATTTGATCCTGGCTCCACTTATTCCTATGTATCATCTTATTTTGTTACGTATTTTTATATATCCCATGATTCTTTAATTTCCCTTGTCTATGTTTCCAATCTTGTGGGAGATTCCATTGTTGTCGAACGTGTGTATCAGTCATGTTTAGTTGTTCTTGGTGGTTTTGAGACCGTCCCATTGTTGCTCAATATCGTAGATTTTGATGTTATTTTAGGTATGAATTGGTGGTCTCCCTATAATGCTATCCTTGATTGTCACGCCAAGACGGTGATGTTGGCTATGCCATAATTTCCGCGGTTAGAGTGGAGAGGTGCTTTAGATTATTTTCCTAGCTGGGTGGTGTCTTTCCTTAAGGTAAATCTGGTTGGGAAGGGATGTGATGCGTATCTAGCATATATGAGAGATGTTAGTGTTGATACTCCTATCATTGATTTAGTTCCAGTAGTGAGGGATTATCTAGATGTATTTCTGGCAGATCTTCCGGGCAGACATGGATATCGATTTGGTATTGATTTATTACTGGGCACTCAGCCCATTTCTATTCTACCATATTGGATGGCCCCAACAGAGTTAAAGGAGTTAAGGAATAATTGCAAGAGTTTCTTGATAAGGGTTTCATTCAGCCCAGTGTATCACCTTGGGGGTGCTCCGGTTTTGTTTGTAAAGAAGAAGGATGGTTCTATGCCCATGTATATTGATTATTGCCAATTGAATAAGGTTACAGTGAAGTACAAGTATCCATTGCAGTGTATTGATGACCTATTTGATTAACTACAGGGTGACAGAGTGTTCTCCAAGATTGAAATTTCCATAGAGACGGTCCTTTCTCCCAAGTTGCATCACATTCCTGCTTTCCTGTCCATTGAACCAGAAACTCTGTCTGTCTGTGTGATCCAAAATCTTCTCAATAGTCTCCTCAAATTGCATACGCTCAACTAGAGGAGCATGCTTTGGCACCACCCTTGTCGGATCCTCAGCATCTTCATGGAACCCTTTCAGGAAACTCACATGAAAGGTTGGGTGAATTTTGAGGCGTTCCGGCAGATTCAACCGGTAAGCCACTTCAGCCACTTTCTTCAAACCTTTAAATGGGCCATCATACTTTGGAATCATCTCACGATGGAGCGTCTTGCTATTGATTTTCTTCCAAATCTATGGAGTAAGTTTCAGCAACACCTTGTCACCAACATTGAATTCCAAAGGCCGCCTATGTCTGTCAGCATTCCTTTTCATCCTCTTAGCCGCTTTTCTCAAGTTGTCTCGCGCCTCAGCCAGCAACTCATGCTTTTTACGAGAATATCTATAAGAAACAAGACACTTGCCCCCTGATTTCATCTGAGTGACTTCCAACTGTGTGTCAGGGTCTCTTCCTAACACTATCTCAAAAAGACTCATTTCAGTTGCCGAAGACCTGTGCAAGTTGTAACAAAATTGCGCACTGTCTAGTAACTCAACCCAATTCCTCTGATTACCAGTCATATAATGCCTCAAGTACTCTTCAAGTAGATGATTGATACATTCGGTCTGTCCATCAGTTTGTGGGTGATTTACAATCAAGAATTTCAAATCAGTCCCCAAGAATTTGAACACAACAGTCCAAAATTGGCCATCCCGGTCACTCACCCCTTGGAACCCCAAAATATTTCACGACATGCTTGTAGAATAATTCAACAGCTACTTCAAAAGAGCAAATGGTTGGAGCAGCAATAAAAATCCCATACTTTGAGAACATGTCCACCAGCACCACAATTGATGCTTTGCCATCAACTTTAGAAAGCCCGCTGATAAAGTCCATAGAAACAGAATCCCACAGACACTCGGTAATAGGTAGAGGTTGTAGAAAACCAGCTTCCTTCTTCTGTTCAGTATTGTTAAGTTGACAAACGAGGCATGTTTTCAAATAGGCCTCAACATTATCTTCCATTTTCAGCCAAAGCAAATTTCGAGACAGCAATGCTAACATCCTTGCAACACCCGGATGGCCAACGTAAGGAGTATCATGCGTCTCCCTTAGAAGAGAACGACGCAATCCAGCACCTTGGGGAACCACAATTCTCCCCCCTTGAAATGCAGCAGATCGTCCTCGATCCAATACCGTTTAACTGTCCCATCTTTCACTTGATCCAACAACTTCACATAAAATGGATCGTTTGCAGCACATAACTTGATTGTATCAAGAAAGTCATATTCAATTCGAATAAGTGCATAAGTTGCATCAAACACCTCTTTGCGACTAAGTGCATCGACAACCTAATTTTGTTTTACAGGTTTGTGCACCCAAACAAAGTCATATTCCGCCAAGAACTCTTGCCATAGGGCCTACTTCAGACTCAATTTTTGTTGAGTCTTGAAGTATGTATTAGACACATTTTCCGTTCACACCATGAACCTTGTTCCCAGCAAGTAGACTCTCCAAAATTGAAGGCAATGAATTACTGCAACCATCTCCTTTTCATGTTCAGAATAATGTTGCTCCGCAACGTTCAACTTTCTGCTTTCAAATGCAACTGGATGATTTTCCTGGACCAGCACACCGCCAACAACATAATATGAAGCATCTGTGTGTACTTCAAACAACAAATAAAAATCTGGCAGCTTCAAAATTGGCCTTCTTCAATGCATTGAAAGCCTTGTCACATGAATCCGACCAAACCCATTTGACATTCTTTTTCAGCAAATTCCTCAAAGGAGCATCCCTTTTTGAATAGCCTACAATTCCGGTAGTAATTTGCCAAGCCCAAAAATGATTTAAGTTCCTTTATCCCGCTTGGTGCTTGCCAATCAACAATTTCTTGCACCTTCTTTAGATCCATCCGCACTTGGTTTTCACTAACCAATGGCCTAGAAACTTTATCTCGCGACTTGCAAATTCACACTTTTCCATCTTGACATAGAGTTGATATGCTCTAAGTCTTTCCAACACCTTCCTAAAGTGAGCCAAATGATCTTCAAGGGTCCGGCTATAGATGACTATAAACAACTACAAAGTCATCAAGATACTCGTAAAGAACACTGTTCATTAAATTACAGAAAGTTGTCGGGGCATTGGTTAGCCCAAACGACATTACAAGAAATTCATAGCTACCATATCTAGTTACACAAGTAGTCTTAGGGGCATCCCCCTCGGCTATCCTAACCTGCCAATAGACTGACCTTAGGTCTAACTTAGTAAAATAACTAGCCTTCGAAAGCTTGTTCAGCAGATCTTGAATCAAAGGGATCAGATACCTTTTTTTGATAGTCACCTTGTTCAGTGCCCTATTGTCAACACACCTCCGCAACATACCATCCTGTTGTTTCTGGAACAAAACAGGAGCACCACATGGACCCTTTGATGGTTGAATCAAGCCAACATGAAGCAACTCAGACGATTGCTTCCTTAGTTCAGTCAATTCCATAGGAGACATGCGGGTAAAGAGGCCGCGCAGGCGGTAGTGAACTAGGAATAAGTTCAATCCTGTGATCAATCTCCCTCCTCGGTGTTAACTCCCTTGGTAATTCTGGAGGCATCACATCTTTGAATTCCTTCAACAAATCTGCAACACAATCCGGGACCTCAATCTACACATCTGGCTGGACTTCAACGAGTGCAACGAGGTAAGTCTCCTCACCCCTCTTCAAGCCTTTCTCAAATGCAATGACAGAAATCAAAGAAGCAATCCCAGCGTTCTTTCTTTCATCCCCGTAGGGCTGAATACCTTTCACAAAGCCGGGGTTTGTCTCCCCCATGAACATAAGTCCATCCAAATGAGGAATCCGAGCGACTTTGTTCTTCTTTATAAAATCAATTCCCAACAGCAAATTGAATTTATCCAATGGAAAGTCAGTCATGTTGAATTTTCCCCGGACCAATGGCCCAAAATCATAGGGACATCCAGCGCCACCCCATAACCAGGTTGCGCCTTTGAGTTCACAGCCTTCATCTTCGCCGAACACTTTGTCAATTGCAACCCATATTTTTGAACAATTCTTGAGGCAACAAAAGTGTGCGTGGCTCCGGTATCAACCATTGTCACAACACTCTTGTTTCCGATTTTCAGATCCACATACATCAATGTATAATAAGCATCAACCAAATCATCCCCCGTAGCGTTCACATATGCAACTTCTTCCTTGGAAGCATTTTCATCATCATTCGCCGCAGTCACACAAGCCAAAGTGTTTAGCAGACGCAGCGGATTCACATAGTCAGCAATTTCCTGTCCCTTTCCTTGTTTTGTGCCCAACCTTGCATTCCGGAAATGAAATTGTGCAATTTTTCCTCATCTGACATGTTTTGGATGTCTAGCAACAAAGATGAAAAATCTTTCACATAGTCCCGAATGGAACCAGTCTGTCTTAACCGCTTCAAGCAATCCCTAACAACCCAAGACGAGGCAAGAACTTTTTCCTCAGTACGTCACAAAGTTTCTCCCAAGTATCAACCTTGGGTCTGCCAGCAATATCATCGTCTGCAATTTTCGTATGCCACCACAACACTGCATCTCCTCTGAAAGAACGTACCGCCATGGTCAGTTTGTCCTTTTCCGGGACATGAGCAGTAGAGAAATAGTGCTCCAAGTCCCATAAGAAGTTTTCCAGTTCCTTGGCGTCTCTCATGCCATCAAAAGCCTTTGGTTCTAGAATCTTAATTTTGGAATGTTCTTCACCTCCTTAGGGCACATTTGCAACAGCCCGTCGGAGGATCTGAAGTTCCATTTTAAGATCCTCATTCTCCTTCTAAAAATTTTCCAACTGCCTAACAACAGTTTCCTGGAAAGCCTGCAATTCCACTAGTTGGGTATCAACAGTTTCACGAACATGTTGAAGTTCAGTGTTGACACCATGGATCTGCATTAGAATATCAACCAGATCTACTGCATCATCCGTAGTTCCCACATGCACCTCCAACTTTTGAAGCCTTTCACGAAGTTCTGCATTTCCAGCCATGATAATTCCAAGATCTTGCCGACGTTGCTCTGATACCAGTTGTTACAGGCTCAATGTTTTTTAGATTGACACTACACGACAATCACATAACAATGACTCAGCCTCCTCTTTTTTTCCCTCACGTTTTTGGCCTAACACTTAGATTTTGATAGCAAACAAGAAATGACACAAGGCACCCATGAATTTACAAGAATCATGTCCCAACTTTGCATTTAACTTGTGTCACAAAGAAGAACAAAACATCACAACCTTTACAAAAAGGAGTTAAGGCAGCCAACACTTTCTGCCTTAACAAGTCTACCTATCCAACATATATTTAGCCTTAGACTTATCTAAAACCTAGCAGTTGACATCCCTAACTGAAAAGGATTTCGACTTTCAAACATTCAAACAAGAAAACTCCCACCAGCCCACTTAGCCACATTACTAAAAAATAGGAACTGGCCAATTTCCTAGCATGTGCATGGCACATGGGCGCAACCTTCAAATTTTGGCGCCAAAGGCCAACTCTTGTCATGTCTTCGCGCCAAGCCCTCGTGCAGCATGACTTTGCGCGCATGTCTGCCACTGCCGCTTGTCCAGCACGCCCATGGCACTGCCTTGCCACACTTTGCCTTAGTTTTTCCCGTCTTTGCTAAGCTTGCTTCCCGTTGTCTTTACCTTGCCATGGCCATGCCAATGCCATAGTCTTTGTTATGCCTTGACACCTTCGCCACATGGCGTCGTGACACAGTCCATGCCCATCAACACCTGCCCATGTCGGACAACTTTGTCAACATGATGCCATTGCCATCATAGGGCAGTGCCGAGGTCCATCATGTAAATCCCTTGCCACGCCCATGCCATGTTCGATCAATCAAGCCGAGGGGCTAACAGTAGGGGCTATGTGAGACGCCATATTCATTCAGGACTTCCAGCTTCTAGCTATATTCCATCCACTCCCAAGCCTCAGGTTCCCCATTATGCACCGCCATTGTCTAGTACACCTCCTGCACGGGGTGCTTTCAGCAGTCAGTCCAGCCGACCAGGCCCAAGTCAGTATCAGCAATAATGTCCTTCGAGAGCTTGTTTTGAGTGTGGTGACACTCGTCATATGGTGAGGGATTTCCCCAGACCTAGGAGGGGTGCACCTCCAGAAACCACTCAGTCCCCACGTATTCCACAGGCCCTCAGGCATTACCGCACCAGTTGCCACTCCAGTTGCACATCTATCCTAGGGTGGAGGTCAGTAAGGTAGAGGTTGCCCTAGAGGGGGAGGCCAGGACAAATATTATGCTCTTGATGCTAGGACGGAGGCGGTTGCATCCCGCTCAGTTATCGCAAGTATTGTTCCGGTCTGTCATAGAGTTACATCAGACTTAGTTGATCCAGGCTCCACTTATTCCTATGTAACATCTTATTTTGCTCATATTTTGGTATATCATGTGATTCTTTAATTTCCCTTGTCTATGTGTCCACGCCTGTGGGAGATTCCATTGTTGTTGACCGTGTGTATCAGTCGTGTTTAGATTTTCTTGGTGATTTTGAGACCCAAGCCGAACTATTGTTGCTCAATATGGTAGATTTTGATGTTATTTTGAGTATGGACTGGTGGTCGCCCTATCATGCTATCCTTGATTGTCACGCCAAGACGGTGACGTGGACTATGCCATATTTGTCGCGGTTAGAGTGGAGAGGTACTTTAGTTATGTTCCTAGCTGGGTGGTGTATTTCCTTAAGGTACATCAGATGGTTGGGAAGGGATGTGATGCGTATCTAGCATATGTGAGATATGTCAGTGTTTATACTCCTATCGTTGAGTTAGTTCCAGTAGTGAGGGATTATCCAATTGTATTTCCGGCGGATTTTCCGGGCATTCTGTCCGACATGATATCGATTTTGGTATTGATTTGTTACTGGGCACTCAGCCCATTTCTATTCTTCCATATTGGATGGCCCCAACAGAGTTAAAGTAGTTAAGGAATAGTTGCAAGAGTTGCTTGATAAGGGTTTCATTCAGCCTAGTGTATCACCTTGGGGATGCTCCGGTCTTGTTTTTAAATAAGAAGGATGGTTCTATGCGCATGTGTATTGATTATCGCCAATTGAACAAGGTTATAGTGAAGTACAGGTATCCATTGCCAAACATTGATGACCTATTTGATCAGCTTTAGGGTGCTAGAGTTTCTCCAAGATTGACTTGCATTCAGGCTATCATTAGTAGAAGATTCGAGAGCTAGATATCCCGAAGATTACCTTCAGGACTCGCTATGGCCATTACGAGTTCCTTGTGATGTCATTCGGGCTGACCAATACCTCAACAACATTCATGCACTTGACGAACAGTGTATTCCAGCCCTATCTTGACTCATTCGTCATTGTGTTTATTTACGACATATTAGTGTACTCTCGGAGCCAAGAGGATCATGAGAAACACTTGAGGACCGTGCTCCAGACCTTGAGAGAAAAGAAGTTGTATACAAAATTTTCAAATTGTGAATACTGGCTTGATTTGGTGGCAATTTTAGGTCATGCAGTGTCGAGTGAGGGGATTAAAGTAGACCCGAATATGATTGAAGTAGTGCAGAGTTGGCCCAGACCGTCGTCAGCTACTAAGATCCGGAGTTTCCTTGGTTTTGAAGGGTATTACGATTGATTCGTTGAGGGTTTCTCGTCTATTGCTACACCTATGACCAGATTGACCCAGAAGGGTGCTCCATTCAGGTGGACCAAGGAGTGTGAGAGATCTTTCAAAAGCTCAAGACTGTCTTGAGTACAACCCTAGTGTTAGTGTTGCCTGTGGGTTCAGGGTCTTATACTGTGTACTGTGCTGCGTCGCGTATTGGTCTTGGCGTGATGTTGATGCAAGAAGGTAGGGTGATTACCTACACGTCTAGACATATGAAGGTGTATGAGAAGAACTATCATTTCCACGACCTTGAGTTAGCAGCTATTGTTCATGCCTTAAAGATTTGGTGGCACTATTTGTACGGTGTCCCTTGTGAGGTCTATACCGACCATCGGAGTCTACAACATCTATTCAAATAGAAGTATCTTAACTTGTGACAGCGAAGGTGGTTAGAGTTGCTTAAGGATTATGATATCACCATTCTATATCATCCCGGGAAGACTAATGTAGTGGCCGATGCCTTGAGTCGCAAGGCGGAGAGCTGGGCATTTTAGCATAGCTACAGGTAGCAGATAGGCCAATAGCCTTGGATGTTCAAGCCTTGGCCAACCAGTTTGTCAGATTGGAGCCGAGTCGAGTTTTGTCTTGTGTGGTTTCTCGGTCTTCTCTATATGATCGCATTAGAGAGCGTCAGTATGACGACCCCCATTTTCTTGTCCTCAAGGAAATGGTTCAACACGACGATGCCAAGGAGGTCACTATTAGGGATGACGATGTGTTACAAATTGTCACGACCCAAAACTCCCCCCATAAAATGTCGTGACGGCTCCTAGTCTCTACGACTAGGTAAGCCTAAAAACTTGCGGAAATAACAAAAAATAAAAGTAAAACTTAACAACTAACTGCAATAGATAACTTAATAACTAGTAACAATGTCGCACGACATATACAATAACCAATACTCTAAAAATACTCTATTTTCCCAAAACCCGGAACATCATGAGTCACAAGCTACATAAAGAAGTAGTATCTCTATACACCAGAGTCTAATAAAATAAATGCAGAAGGTAATTGGCATATGGGAGATAGAGGGGGACTCCGAGGTCTGCAGACGTGGCAGATATACCTTGAAGTCTCCAAGTTGTCACTGCTCACTGATGACGTGGCTGATAATGAGCACCTGGATCTGCACACAAAACATGTGCAGAAGAGTAGCATGAGTACACCACAACGGTACCCAGTAAGTTCCAAGGCTAACCTCGGTCGAGTAGTGACGAGGTCAGGTCAGGCCCACCGGTATATAATAAATAAAGCAGGAGAATGTACAATATAATAAGAGACTGGAATTTGACAAAAAGAAAACATAGCAAAAATGGCAGTACAACGCACAGGGATAAACAACAGGTGATACCTCGAGATACCATCTCGTAGTCCCAAAGTAAATATGCAAAGAGATCTCTCGAGGTACTGCCTCGTAGTCTCAAAAGTAAATATGCAGGGAGAACTCCCGAGGTACCGTATAATCGTCTCAAAAGTAAATGTGTAGGGAGAACTCCCGAGGTACCGCCTCGTTGTCTCAAAAGTAAATGTGCAAGAAGAACTCCCGAGGAACCACCTGAAAGTCTCAAAAGTAAACACACAACTCAAACCGATAAATACAACAGTTAATAGCAAGAATTCTACAGTTAAGACTGATAAAGATCAAGGAAAAACAGGAAATCAACTAGGCATGCTGCACAGAGTTCAAATAAGCAGTTAAAGCACGTAGAGATGCGACATTATACTAAACAGGATAACTACACATGCGGGTATAACTCAATTAAGATGAAAATAGGTTACTACTCAGTAAAAATTGAGTTTTAAAACAAATAGACCGTGTACGCAGTCGTCACCTCACGTACATGGCGCTCACATATCATAACATTACCAAATCCTAAGGGGATTCCCCCACACAAGGTTAGGCAAGCCACTTACCTCGAACCAAGATCAAATCAATATGTAATGCCTTTTCCTCGATTATCCGACTCTGAATGCCCCAAATCTAGCCATCCACAATTACATATCATAAATACAACTATAATAGACTAAGTTAATTAATGAAATCAAGATTTTAACAAGAAATTCGAAGATCTCCCTAAAAAGCTTCCACCGGCTCACGTCTCGGAATCGGGTAAAAGACACTAAATATGAACACTCATTCACTCACGAGTTCACTCGTACCAAAATTATCCAAATCCGATATCAAAATCCCAATCAAAACTCAAAAACTTAGTTGAAGAACTTCCAACCTTTTTCTCCAAATTTCTCACCCAAATTCCTTAATTAAATGATGAAATCAACTATAGATTAATGGAATATAACCATAAACGAGTTAAGAATCATTACCCCAAAGTTCTCTCTGAAAAATCCTTGAATTATCACCTTAATCCGATTTCTCAAAGTCCCAAAATTAAAAATGTGATAAAACCCTCGACTTAGCCCTTTTCTGCCCAGCGATTTTGCATTTGCAGACCTCCAGTCGCACCTGCGATGCTGCACCTAGGGAAATTCCATCGCAGGTGCGGAGATGACTTAAGGTAACTGGGACGCTTCTGCGATCAGGTAGCCGCACCTGTGTGACCGCACCTGCGGACAATGGTCCGCTTCTGCGGTCTTCCTCCGCGCTTGCGATTCCTCTAGCGCATATGGGGGCATCGCAGATGCGGCATTTTCCTCACACCTACGACCCCTGACCAAACCTTCCAACTCCGCTTCTGCGCTCCTCGATTCGCACATGCGTGTCCGCGCCTGCGGCCAACCCCGCTACAGGTGCGGTGACACCAGAAGTTGAAAAACTTCAGCAATTACACAAGTCTAATTTTTGATCTGTTAAGCATCCGAAAAACACCCGAGGATACCGGAACCTCAAGAAAACATACCAACAATTTTGAAAACACCATACGAACTTCGTCGAGCCCTCAAATCAAATCAAACAACGCTAAAAACACGAATCACCCTCCAATTCAAACTTAATGAACTTTGAAACTTCAAACTTCTACAACCGATGCCGAAACCTACTCAAATCATGTCCGATTGACCTCAAATATTGTACACAAGTCATAATTTTCATTAAGGACCTACTCCAACTTCCGGAATCAGCATTTGACACCGATATAGAAAAGTTCACTACTGGTCAAACTTTCCAAAAATTCAACTTTCACCGTTTCATGCCTAATTCAGCTACAGACATCCAAAACACAATCTGAACACGCTCCTAAGTCCAAAATCACCCAATAGAGCTAAGGAAATTGATAAAACTTCTTTCAGGAGCGGTCTTCACACATTTCCAACTACGGTAAAAATCCTAGAATTTAAGCTTCCGTTTTAGGGACTAAGTGTCCCAAATGTCACGACCCAAACCGATGGGCCGTGACAAGCAACCGATACCTTACTCA
Source organism: Nicotiana paniculata (assembly GCA_005239505.1). NCBI lineage: Eukaryota > Viridiplantae > Streptophyta > Magnoliopsida > Solanales > Solanaceae > Nicotiana > Nicotiana paniculata. The sequence goes on from ML310971.1 coordinate 63,284, forward strand.
ACCAAGTACCAACATAACGTATCTTTATTATTACATCATCATAGATAAGTGGGACAGAAGGCGCGTCATGATATAACTAGAGTAATCATGAGGGGATACCCGACATAGAACAACCCAACTTGATATAGAAACTTATACCTGTGACATACGGGCCTATAAGGCCAATGTGATCCATTATATACTTTAAATATAGGCCGACAAGGCCATACAAATATCCATATGCATGACATCTGTCTACAAGTCTCTAAGTGTACATACTTATCATAAAGGCAGGGACAGGGCCCCGACATACCAAACAATACATGTCTAAATTATACTAACCAAACAAGCAACTCCGGAGCAAATAGAGTGCACCAACATCTTTCACTGAGTTGATAGCCTACTTGGAGGACTCTCGACCTGTCTATCGGGACCTGCGGGCATGAAACGCAGTGTCCCCAGGCAAAAGGAACGTCAGTACAAATAATGTACCGAGTATGTAAGGAATGAAAATCAGTAAATAATAGACATGAGAGAAACATGGAGTAAAAGACTCGACATGTAAGTCTGAATAACTCTGTAAATCATTAAATACTCATAGTTTCATGCATATGAATATCAATGTCATGTCGTGCATAGGTACATGTGTTCATAACATCATCAAGCCTCTGAGGGCATCCCATCATATCATCTCGGCCGCTGTGGGAAAAATCATCAACGTACCAGCTGATCAGGTGGTGGTGCGTCTATAACGCCATAACCTTTTCCCATATCCCATACACACACACACACACACAGACATATATATATATATATATGTATATATATATATATATATATATATATATATATATATATATATATATATATATATATATATATATATATATATATATATATATATATATATATATATATATATATACGCGTATATACTGCCATCTAGTCAATGGGTCAATGTAAATGAATGCAATGCATGAGAAGTACGTCAATAAAATCTTTCGGAGTGTCATAAGACCATCATGCCTTTGATTAATATCATGAAATAAACTTTATCAACTTACATATTTTTTGAGACCCACGAATAGACGATAGGATAATAAGACATATGGGGAATCAAGAAGATAGGAAACTCTAGTATTTCTATGAATAGAGTCATTTATGGAAGTTGTGCATTTACTCATTTCATTTGTATTGTATGGATCACGCCAAAAGGAAAGTGATAGCCTTAACATACCTGAGCCGATTCTCTTGAAAATCCCTCTAACATACGTCAATTGCGACAACACGTAACGGCATATCGAAGTAGGAAAAAATCCGTATGATATTCTTGAGAAATATTGTACCGGGCTCCCTTAGAATTGCAAATCCCATTGCTATTACATTACGTAGTCTTGTATGAATTTTGTGGCTTTCATCCGATAGCTTAGCAAACATAAGCACCTCACCTTCTTACTGATATGGGAAGATCTGTATGTTGGCTCTTAAGATCATCTTACTTCATAAGAGCTTTTTGTAATCCATTGCATTCTAAACGTATCATTCCCCTTTATGACTTGGTATCTTTATCAAAGAGAGTGGACCCACTTTAGGATGACTAATATTGTCCTTAAGGCCCCTACATGCCACATATTTTAATGACTAAGAGTAATCTTGGGCTGCCATGTTAAAGAGAATGATTAAACTTATCCAAATAAACTAATTAATTAGTAAATCTCCTACTAAAGTCACTAATTACCCAATTATCCACATAATTAAGAATTATCTCAAATTACTTAAAATACTACTCACTTTTATCACACCTTATACACCTTACTATCATGGTCATGTGGTATCTTGTATGGTACTAGTCCATAAATACCGGGTATTATAGCTCGGACCGTATTTTATCCCAACATGACAAACTTCGACGAAAATTAATTTGTTTGATTCGCTTATCCTCTCACCTTCACAAATTTACTTAGCGCAATACTTAATAATCCCAAAATAATCTCATTCACGAATTTATGTTAATTAACTTAAGACGAAACTTTAACGTACGAAAATGCGGGATGTAACACCAAATCACTCCGAAACCACAAATAAAACCTCCCGACAAGTGACATAAGCAGAAAAAGATACAGGGAAAGCAGTAAACAGGGGATCGAGCTATTACTCTCAAAATAACCGGTCAGGTCTTTACAACCTCTCCCTCTTAAAACAATTGTTCGCCCTCTAACAAGTATAAAGACATTCCTGAAGTGGTGAAAAGATGAGGATAACGACTGCGCATATCATGCTCGGTCTCCTAAGTGGCCTCCTCGACCGGCTGACCCCTCCACTGAACCTTCACGGAAGCAATGTTCTTTGACCTCAACTTTTGAACTTGCATGTCCAAATAACTACCGGCTCCTCATTATAAGATAAATCCTTGTCCGACCGGACTGAGCTGAAATCCAACACATGAGACGGATCACCATGATACTTCCGGAGCATCGAAACATGGAATATTGGATGAACTCCTACTAGACTGGTAGGCAAGGCAAGCTCATAGGAAATCTCCCCAATCTGTCGCAACACCTTGAATGGGCCGATAAAGATTGGGCTCAGCTTGCCCTTCTTTCCGAACCTCATAATACTCTTCATGGGTGACACCCGGAGTAGGACCCGCTCTCCAACCATGAATGCAACATCGCAAACCTTCCGATCCGCATAAATCTTCTGTCTGGACTGGGGTGTGAAGTCAATCCTAAATTACCTTAACCTTTCCAGAGCATCCAGAACTAAGTCTGTAACCAATAACCTAACCTCGTCCGGCTAGAGCCTCATACGGCGCCATCTGGATGCTCGACTGATAACTATTGTTGTAGGCAAACTCCGCAAGTGGCAAGAACTGATCCCACGAACCTCCAAACTCCATCACACACGCATGAAGCATATCCTCTAATATCTGAATAGTGCGCTCGGACTGTCCGTCCATCTGGGGGTGAAATGTTGTGCTCAAATCAACTCAAGTACCTAACTCATGATGTACGACCCTCTAGAACCGTGATGTAAACTGCATACCCCGGTCAAAGATGATGGATACCGGTATGCCATGAAGCCTGGCAATCTCGCGAATATAAACTCGAGCCAATTGCTCGGAAGAATAGGTAGTCATCATAGAAATGAAATGAGCTGACTTGGTCAGCCTATCCACAATCACCCAAACTACATCAAACTTCCGCTGAGTCTGTGGAAGCTCAACAATGAAATCCATAGTGATTTGCTCCCATTTCCACTCCGGAATCTCTAACTTCTGAAGCAACCCACCCGGTCGCTGATACTCATACTTCACCTGCTGGCAATTTAGACACCGAGCTACATACTCCACTATGTCCTTCTTCATTCTCCTCCACCAGTAATGCTGTCTCAAGTCCTAATACATCTTCGCGGCACCCTCATAAATGGAATACCATGAATTCTGAGCCTCCTGGAGAATCCACTTACGCAAACCATCTACATTGGGCACACATAGCCTGCCGTGCATCCTCAAGGCACCATCATCCCCAATAGTGACCTCCGTAGCATCACCGTGCTGCACCGTGTCCTTAAGAACAAGCAGACGGGGGTCATCATACTGACGCTCCCTGATATGATCATAAAGAGAAGACCGAGAGACCACATAAGACAATACTCGACTCGGCTCAGAATCCAATCTCACAAACTGGCTAGCTAAGGCCGGAACATCCAACGTCATGGGCCTCTCTGCTGCTGGTAGATATGATAAGCTCCCCAAACTCTCCACCCGACGACTTAAAGCATCGGCCACCACATTGGCCACCCGGGATGGTACAAAATGGTGATATCATAATCCTTAAGCAGCTCCAACCACCTCCATTGTTGCAAGTTAAGATCCTTCTGCTTGAACAGATACTGCAAACTTCGATGATCGGTGTAAATATCACAAGGGACACCAGACAAATAGTGCCACCAAATCTTCAAGGCATGACCAATAGATGCTAACTCAAGGTCGTGGATAGGATAGTTCTTCTCATGCACCTTCAATTGTCTGGATGCCTAGACAATCACCCTACCGTCTTGCATCAACACCGTGCCGATACCAATCCGCGACGCATCACAATATACAGTATAAGACCCCGAACATGTAGGCAATACCAATACTAGAGATGTAGTCAAAGCTGTTTTGAGCTTCTGAAATCTCTCCTCACACTCCTGTGTCCACCTGAACGGAGTATCCTTCTGGGTTAGCCTGGTCATATGTGCTGCAATAGATGAGAAACCCTCTAAAATTCGACGGTAATACCCTGCCAAACCAAGAGAACTCCAAATCTCTGTAGATGAGGAAGACCTAAGCTAACTCTGCATTACTTCCACCTTCTTCGGATCCACCTTCATCCCATCACTCGATACTACATGACCCAAGAATGCCATCGAGTCTAGCCAAAACTCACACTTCGAAAATTTTGCATATAACTTTTATTCTCTCAAGATCTGAAGCACAGTCCTCAGGTGCTGCTCTCCCGAGTCCGAGAACACCAGAATGTCATCAATAAACACAATGACAAATGAGTCAAGATAGGGCCGGAACACACTGTGCATCAAATGCATAAAAGCTGCTGGGGCATTGGTCAACCCAAATGACATCACAAGGAACTCTAAGTGACCATACCGAGTCCTGAAAGCAGTCTTCGAGATATCTCGCTCCCGAATCTTCAACTAATGATAGCCTAAACACAAGTCAATCTTGGAAAACACCCTAGCACACTGTTACTGATCAAATAAGTCATCATTACGAGGCAATGGTACCTGTTCTTCACTGTAAATTTGTTCAGCTGGTGATAATCAATGCACATACACATAAAACCATCCTTCTTCTTCACAAACAATACTAGAGCACCGTAAGGTGACATATTGGGTCGAATGAAGCCCTTATCAAGAAACTCCTGTAACTGCTCCTTCAATTCCTTCAACTCAGTTTGAGCCATACGATATGGAGGAATAGAGATGGGCTGAGTGCTCGACAACAAATCAATGCCAAAGTCAATATCTATGTCAGGCGGCATGCCAGGAAGATCAGCTGGAAATACATCCGGAAAGTTCCTCACTACTGGAACTAACTCCACTATAGGAGTATCAATGCTGATATCTCTCACATAAGCTAGAAACGCGTCATACCCCTTCTCAACCATTCATTGAGCTTTAAGAAATGAAATAACTCTGCTGGGAGACTCTAAGGTACCTCTCCACTCTATGCCCAAATAATATCAAATTCTACCATGTTGAGAAATAATAAATCGGCTTTGGTCTCAAAACCACTAAGAACAACCAAACACGACCAATACACGCGGTCCATAATAAGAGAATCTCCCACAAGTGTAGACACATAAACAAGAGAACTCAAAGAATCACGAGATACACCCAAATACGAGGCAAAATAAGAGGACACATAAGAATAAGTAGAGCCTCGATCAAATAAAATCGAGACATCTCTATGACAGACCAGAACAATACTTGTAATGATAGAGTCGGAAGAAACTGCCACTGTATGAGCGAGAAGAGAATAATATCTGGCATGGCCTCCCCCTCTAGGGCGACCTCCACGACCTCCACTTCGAGATGGATGAGCAGGTGCGGTAGTAGCTAGTGCTGTAATCATAGCCTGCGGACCCGCTGGAGCACGCGATAGCTCAGAAGTCTGTGGAGGTGCACCCCTCCTAAGTTTGAGGAAATCCCTCACTGGCAGAGAGCGTGGCTGCTTTGACTGGCTCGGGCCAGGTCTGTTGTATTGGCCACTAAAAGCACCCCCTAGAGGAAGTACACTAGATACTGGCGATGCATGATAAGGCTCCTAGGGCCTAGAAGGGGTCGGAATACCACTGACGGCTGGAAGAGCTGAGTGAACGGGGTGACTCACATAGCCCATACCATGAACTGCAGTTAGGCCACGAGTACCACTGTAAGTGCCAGACTCTCGAGACCTCTTGGCCTCCCTCTCCTCTCTATCCCGAGCGAGCATACCCTCTAATCTCCTCGCAATACTCACAACCTGCTAGTAAGAAATATCCATCTCCAACTCCAGGTCCATGCTAATCCTGATACTGAGGTGGAGTCCCTCAATAAACCGACGAACCCTTTCTTAAACCGTGGCAATCAAGGCCGATGCATGTTGGGACAAATCACTGAAGCAGACTGCATACTCTAACACACTCATAGCACCCTGGCGCAACTGCTCAAACTCCATGCGCCATGCGTCAGCGAGACTTTGAGGAACTTACTCTCTCAAGAACATGTCCGAGAACTGAGTCCATGTAAGTAAAACTGCCTCAGTCGGACTACTCAACTCATAAGCACGCCGCCACTGATAGGTTGTTCCTCTAAGCTGGAATGTAGTAAAGAAACCCACTCGACTCCGCTACACCCATAGTATGGAGAATACGATGACACTCCTCCAGAAAACCCCGGGCATCATCTGTCACCAATCCACTGAAGTTAGGAGGGTGGTACTTCTTGTACCTCTCAAGTCTGAGATGCTCTGCCTCAGAAGCTGCTGCACTAGACTCGTGTCAGACTGGAGCTGCCGGTTGCATCAGTATAATCTCTAGAACCTGGGGTACGGGCTCCAGGAGTCTGTGCTCCTCTCCTGGCCTGAGATGTGGTAGGAGAAAGTGGAATCAATCCAGCCTGAGCTAAGGTGCTGAACATGCTCAGAAACTAGGCTAGAGTCTCCTGGAGGGCTGGTGCAGCAACAGGTACCTAAGGTGCCTTCCCTCCAGCTGGAGCTACTGGGGGCTCCTCTGTAGCAGCTCTTGCGGGTGCTCTGGTTGCACCGTGTGGATGTCCTCGGCCTCTACCCCGGCCCCAGCCTCTCGCAGCTCTAGCAGGGGCGCAAGTGCATGGTCATCAAATCCGTGTGTAGATGTCCTCATCATCTGTGAATTAATAGAATACAGAAGTTTAGAATTTTGAAGTCAATAAATTTTCGCACGACAAGGAATCAAAGAAGTGTAATTTTTCCTAAAAATTCCATAGCCTCCTGAAGATAAGTACAGACATCTCTATACCGATCCGTGAGACTCTAATAAAATCGGCTTGTGACTCACGACACCTATGAATTTAGAGCTCTGATACCAACTTGTCACGACCCAAAACTCCCCCCATGAAACTTCGTGAGAGCACCTAGTCTCTACGACTAGGTAAGCCTAATAAATTGTGGAAATAACAAAAATGAAAGTAAAACTTAACAACTAACAACAATAGATAATTTAATAACTGGTAACAATGCCGCACGTCATGTACAATAACCAATACTCAGTTTTCCCAAAACCCAGAACATCATGAGTCACAAGCTACAGAAGGAAGTAGTATCTCTAAACACCGGAGTCTAATAAAAGAAATACAAAAGGTAATTCACATAGGGGAGAATAGAGGGGGACTTTGAGGTCTGCGGACGCGGCAGATAATATATCAGCCATAGACCCAAATTCCAACATTCAAAATTCCTGATACGATCTGATTCTCGCATATACATATTATATCAATCTCAACAAGCTGTAGCAAATCATAAATATATTCCCGAGATATAACCACATGATGCAACCCATCGCTCATATGTCCGCAACAATATTTCTGACCCCAATAGCTGCCCATTACCAAACCTGGTACCACTAACATACCTCATATCAAATATAACCTTGTTCCAAACCTTCAAAACACTGCTAATGATGTAAGAAACATGTAAAAACTCATAACACTCACTCAGTGGAAGCTATTCAGACGACGAGCCACAACCAATGCCACCTAGTCACACAAAATGCAATTTGTACACCAAACAAGCAACAACTCGAATGTACCCAATGATGGAAAGAGAATCAAATGAGAGAATCGTCCCACACGCTCAACAGATACCACCACAAAGCACAATGCCATTATCCCATCACACAAGGAAAAACCAAAAAACACGAAATAAAGTCTCATATCCCAACATAATGCAACTGCGATGTGTGATCCAACCCAAGCATCAGTCACCATGGGACATCTCGAGCCATGATGCTCACAATCCACAACTATATGCATATCAACAGAAAAAACGCAAAGTACACGACCATAACCATGGAAAAATGGATAACACATTGTACCACAAACAAGAAAACCATAACTAAGGCGCAATCAACCATGCAACACCCCAAGAGCCATCCCACTCGAATTCCACCACAAGGACCAAACTGTACCGCTTCATGTGTGGAAATAGTCAACAGTCTCACAACTCACTGTAGCATTGGAGAGTAACTAATCAAACACATTAGAACACGAAAAGGATCAACTCTAACCGACGGCACCACCTTCATCAGTAACTGTGCTGAGTTAAAGAATCTGACCCGATGTAGAATACACATTCTCGTTAGGCCTACCCGTGGCCTCCAAATCAATTAAGATCCTCCCAAAATAGGTAGATAACCTCCAAGAAGTCCAAAAGAATGCCGTCAACTCATAACATACCTTCACCGTCCGCAATGAAGGTACAATCTTCCTCTGAGAACCCTCTTAGTCTTCAAACCCCTAGAATACAAGAATCTTCATGTCTGACCCATACTCCACCACTCAAATGACTGATACATCCCTCATACATAATCATCTCACGAGAAATACTTCCATAATTTTCCATTCCACATAGCAAAATTTTAACATCAGCAGTCGATCAACCAGGCGATTACCGTAACACCAGCCAAGCATCCGCAAGTTAAAAAATAGTGCGTCTTTTGAAATACACACCCTTCTCATGTGATACCAGATAGAAATCTGAAATGTTCATGCTATCTAGAACTTATGAGTCTATCAAGGAGAAAAATCACAGCACACAACACAATGCACTTTGCGTTCAGTGGACTCAAATGGGGTTGAATTTACTACCTTCTAGTTGTCAGGGCCAACATCAAGTAGTGAAAGACTTATGAGTTGGGTAGGCGGCTGTGCAACACCACTCACTTGGTCTCATTTTTATGCCACAAACTACAAAGATGAGTAGGTAGTGAGTTTGAGCATCTACTCCAAAAGGATATGACCGTGACCCAATGCGAGATAAGGTTCACAAAGTTAACTCGTCATGCAGTATTTTTGGTCCCTACCGAGAGGAAGAAAGTTAGGAAGTTCATCGAAGCCCTCAACTATGGTATCCGATATGGTATGGTTTGAGAGGCCGAGACTAATAATAGTTTTCACTAGGCGATTTAGATTGCCAGACACTAAGAGGTCGTCCTTTCAATCCTACTCAGGCAGGTGGTCAAGTTTCTCATTGTTCTTCAGTCAGCCACAGTTCATATAGTGCTTTCCCATGCTAGTCATATTTTAGTGCACTGCCAACACAGAGTTCAACACAGAGTGAGCTTGTCATGCAGTATTTCTGGTCCCTACTGAGAGGGAGAGAGTCAGGAAGTTCATCAAGGGACTCAACTATGGTATCCGATATGGTATGGTTTGAGCGGCCGAGGATGATACTAGTTTTCACTAGGCGATTTAGATTGCCAGAAGCTTAGAGGTCGTCCTTTTAGGCCTAATCAGGCAGCCCATCAAGTTTCTCATTGTTTTTTAGTCAGCCACAGTTCATATAGTGCTTTCCCAAGCCAGTCATCTTTCAGTTCATTTCCAATAGAGAATTCATATTGTGTTCCATCTGCTCAGAGTTCTCGGGAAGGGTATTTATGTTCTCAGGGTCCAACAACCTCGAGAGGGATTGTTTTGAGTGTGGGGACTTGAGTCATCTCAAGAGGTATTGCCCTAGTTTGTGGATGATGATAAAATATAGTGAAGATGAATGGGCCTAACTCAGGCAGCCTACGTGTCCAAATGGAATTAGGTTAAAGACATCGTTTGATTACAATAGATGCAAAATGATGAGATTAAGCATAAAATGGCCAAGTCTGACTCAGACTGCCTATGTATCCAAATGGAATCAAGCCAGAACATAGTTCAATTACAAAAGATGACTGAATCCGATGAGGATTTTCAACGTATTCGTTTCTAAGGAAATCAAGTTGGTGTTGTTCCGGAGAAACATACAAAAGTGATATTTGATTTTTCTATTACAAAAGAAAGGGAAGAGAGAAACTGAACCCTATGTGGGTTGCCTACGTATACCTCCGTGGGAAGTCAGGTTGAACATAGTTCTGTTACAGCAAAAACATAACTCTATTTGTCTTCAAACGTAGTATCTCTTAATTGCATCTAAGTTGATGGGTTTCGCGTTGATTTTTACATCCATTTCTGCCAAGATCAGCTCCACCCAAAAATACTCGATGAACCATGTACGAATCTTGCCAGTTTGGTGAGAACTTTCCCTTGGCTTCCTCTTGGTGGGGAAAGATTTTCTTTAAGACCAACTACCCCGGTGTGAACTGGTGAGACTTCACTCTCTTGTTAAATGCACTGGCTATCCTGTTATGATATAGCTGACCATGGCATATTTCATCCATTCTCTTCTTTTCAATGAGCATGAGGTGCTCCTGTCTGACCCGTATCCACTCTGCTTCGTCCAACTTGGCCTCCTAAATGACCCTTAAAGATGGTATTTCGACCTCTGCGGGTTTCACAACTTCAGTGTCGTATACTAACATGTATGGCGTTGCCCAGATGGATGTTCTCATGATGATCTGATATCTCACTAAGGAGAAATATAGTTTCTCATGCCATTGCCTGTGATTGTTCACTATCACTCTTAGAATCCTCTTGATATTCTTGTTGGTTGCCTCGACTGCCCCATTCGTTTGTGGTCTGTAGGCTGTGGAATTATGGTGGATCATTTTGAGCTTCTCACAGACTTCTCTCATGAGGTCGTTGTTGAGTTTATCGGCATTGTCAGTGATGATAGACTTTGGTATTCCAAATATGCAAATGATGTTGTTCAGGATGAAACTGACACTACCTTATTTGTGACGGCCTTGTACATGCTTCGACCCATTTAGTGAAATAGTCGATAGCTACCAAGATGAAACGATGCCCATCACCCATCACATTCAACTCGTTCAACAAAAACCTGATAAAATTTCCGTGAACAGGCACTAGTGACACTTCTATACGTAGCGGATACTGTCACTTTCCATAGTCATCCGAAAGTATCCATCACTCAAGATCTCCTTGGCTAATGTGAACCCATTTATGTGGGGTCCTCACTTTCCTGCATGTATTTCTTCCAATAACATGGTTGCCTCAACAACATCTACACATCTCAACAAACCTAAATCTGGGGTCCTCCTATACAAGACTTCCCCGTTGAGGAAAAAGTGGTTTGCCAACCTCCTGAGGGATCACTTTTGGCTATTAGTAACATTCTCCAAGTATTCTCTGGTTGCAAGGAATTTCCTGATGTCGTGATACCATGGTTCACCATCTGGCTCTTCATCTACATAGAAGCAATAAGCATGTTGATCCCTGATATCTACCTTGATAGGGTCGATATAGTTCTATTCTGGATGCTGAATCATAGATGTGGAGCTGCCAGGGCGTCATCGAACTCGTTTTGAATCCTGGGGACGTGCTTGAACTCAATCTTTGTGAACTTCTTGCTTAGCTCCTTCACGCACTGCAGGTACAGAAGGATCTTGACATTTTTGGTGGACCATTCCCCTTGGACTTGGTGTATCTATAGATCAGAATCCCCTATGACCAAGAGTTCTTTAACGTTCATGTTGACTGCAATTCTGATTCCAAGGATGCATGCTTCATATTCAGCCTTATTATTATATAATGGAATCTTATCTTTGCAGAACGTAGGATAGTGTTGTCTAGATTCCGAAATCAGGATTGCCTCAATTCCCACTCCTTTGAAGTTTGTTTCTCCATCGAAGAACATTCTCTATCCAGCGTACAATTCTGCAACATCTTCTCCAGGAAATAATGCTTCTTCATCGGGAAAATACGTAGTGAGTGGCTTGTAATCCCCATCCAGCGGATTCTCTACTAGGTGGACGGTTAAAGTTTGCCCCTTGATAGCCTTCTATATTATGTACACAATGTTAAATTCGCTGAGGAGAATTTTCCATTTAGCTAGCTTTCCGGTAGGCATCGCCTTCTCGAAGATGTATTTGAGCGAGTCAAGCCGAGATATTAGATGCATAGTGTATGCTGACCTATAATGCCTTAGTTTTTGGGCAATCCAGGTCAGAGCGCAACATGAATTCTATCAAATTATACTTGTCCTCGCATGTCATGAGCTTCTTACTTAAGTAGTAGATGGCCTGCTCCTTTCTCCTAGCTTTGTCATGTTGTCCCAACACATAGCCGAAGGCGTTATCCAAGACTGACAAATATAGTAATAATGGCTTCCGGGGTTCGGGGGGAACCAACACTGGTGGATTTGACAGATATTTTTTTATTCAGTTGAAGGCTTTTTGGCACTCTTCTGTCCATTTTATGGTAGCATCCTTTTTCAGCAACTTGAAAATGGGTTCACAAATTACCGTGGACTAGTCTATGAACCGACTGATGTAATTCAATCTACCCAGGAAACTCATTAGATATTTCTTACTTTTTGGTGGTGGAATTCCTGAATGGCCTTGATTTTTGATGGGTCAAGTTCTATCCTCTTCCTTCTTATAATGAAGCCCAACAGTTTTCCAGCGGGGACTCCGAATGCGCACTTTGTTGGGTTCAATTTCAAACTTTACCTTCGCAGGCGTTCAAAATATTTCCTCAAACTTCCAAATTCTCTGAACTCTTTTGAGACTTGATGATGATGTCATCCACATACACTTCAATCTCCTTATGAATCATCTCGTAAAAAAGGGTCACCATGTCCCTCATGTAGGTGGCACCACGTTCTTGACACTGAACAACATGATTCTATAGTAGTAGACTCCCCAAGGTATGGTGAAGGCTGTCTTCTCTACATCTTCCTCGTGCATCAGGATCTGGTAGTTCCCAGCGAAACAATCCACAAATGACTGTAGTTCATGCTTCACGCAGTTGTCGATGAGTATGTGGATATTTGGTAGAGGGAAATCGTCCTTTGGAATAGCTTTGTTGATATCTTGGTAATCCACGCATATCTTGATCTTTCCGTCTTTATTTGGAACTGTGACGATATTTTCCAACCAACTGGGATAATTGGTGACCCATACCACATTCACATTTATCCTCAAACTTAAATCGGGTTTGAATTTTCTAGGAATGACATCTGACAGAGAAATTTGGGGTTTTTGTCTATAACTTAAGAGAGTGTAAATTGGATATTTGAGTGTCGATTTGGACTTGATTTTGGAATCTAATCACATATTGGGACTCGTGGGGTTATGGGTAGTCGGGATCTACCCTTGAATCGAATTTTGACTGTGTGATCTCGGGTTGACTTTTGTTGACGTTTGGAGATTTGATTAAATACTCAAACTTTATTATTTGGAATTGATTTCCATGGATTTTTTTGACATTATTGGATTGTATTTGACTGGATTCATGTCGTTTGGAGTTAGATTTGACGATTTGGCGAGTTTTGATTGATTTATAGCTACCAAGGGATGTAAGTCTTTTGGCTAACCTTGTTCGGAGGGAACCCAAAATGTTTTGCTTCGAACATGGGGTCGGTTGTACTCATACTACACTTATGCATCAGGTGGATGTAAGTCTCTGACGATTTCGACACTAATTGGCGAAAGTTGGCGATTTGAAAGTTTGGAATGTTCATAAGTTTGACCGGCAGTTGACTTTGATGATATTGAGTCTGGATTGTGGTTAGGGGAATTGGAATAGCTTCGTTATGTCATTTGGGACTTGAGGTCATTCCGGATTGATTTGATATGATTCAACATGAGTTTTGGAAGTTGGAAGTTCAAAAGTTCTTCAAGTTAGATTTGAGGTATGATTCGTCATTTGATGTTGTTATGAGTGATTTGAGGCCTCGAGTATGTTTGTGTTGTGTTTTGTAAATTGCTGATGTATTCATACGGGGTCTCGAGTGGCTCGGGTGAGTTTCAGACGTGGTTCGGTTCATTTTTCTTCATGTTGCATAGTTGAAGGGGGTCTGGTGCTATTATTTCCGCATCTGCGGAAGAATGGACGCAGATGCGAGTCCGCAGAGGCGGACAAGTGGTTGCAGAAGCGGGAAAAGGCTAGGTGAGGAAAGATCGCACAAGCGGGTTTGCGATTGCATATGTGGAAGCACAAGAGCGGTTCTTTGGAGCACATAAGCGAGGATGTGCGCAGGTGCAGATGATGGCTCGCACCTGCGATGACGCAAACGCGAAAATAGTTCCGCAGGTGCGAGAGGTTGAGATTTTAGTGTAATTTCGCAGGAGTGGGTCATTTGTCACAGAAGCGACGCCGCAGAAGCGGCAGGTTGTTTGCAAAAGCAGAATCTCTGGGCAGAAGCATATAATATCGAGGGTTTATTCATTTGGTCATATTTTGAGTTACGGAGCTCGGATTTGGGCGATTTTGGAGGCGATTTTCACCACATGGGTTAGGGTAAGTGTTCTATACTCGGTTTTGATTATGTTTCATGAATCTATCTTCGTATTTGGAATTTGGATTGTGAATTTAAAAGAGAAATTTAGTGGTTTTGTCTAAAATTTCATAAAGTGAAATTTTGAGTTTTAAACATCGATTCGGAGACGGATTTGTGTGAAACTAGTATGGATGGACTCGTAATTGAATGGGTTGTCGAATTTTGTAAGTATTATCGGGTTCCGAGGTGCGGGATCGAGTTTGACTTTTTGGTTGACTTTGGAATTTTGATTAAAGATTCAACCTTTATCGATTGGGTTTGTTTCTTTTAGCATTATTTGATGTTCCTAAGTTGCATTTGGCTAGTTTCAAGCCGTTTGGAGGTCGGTATGCGCGGGATGGAATTTGTAGAGTGTTATTTGGCTTGCTCGGTATTGTATTTGACTTGTTCTAGGTAAGTACACTTCTTAACTTGGTGTTGAGGGTATAAACCCATGAATATACGTGTTATGTGTTTGATGTTGTGCTAGATGACGGGCGTGTGGGCGTGCACTGTGTGAATTATGACTCGGTTGATTCTAAGGTACTGTGTAGCTACCTAATCTTGTTTCTATCCATGAAATTTCTACGTTCTAGAATAGTTGAACTGTGATCCATGTTAGAAACCATATTTAGGCTATATGCTTATCCTGTTGGAAACCGCTGAGGTCATTTCTGTTATTGAGTTATTTACTTAAATTGCCATTATGTACTCATTCACATTCATCATTTGCATATCATATCTCAGTTTCTGTTATCATTCATTGTTACATTATGTATCATTGTTTGGGTTGATTGGCATAAGATTTGTGAGCCCGAGAGACTGGGGATATTGATGATTGAGTGAGGCCGAGGGCTTAATTGTAAATTTACTTGTATGACAGAGATTCCCATAATACCTTATACCTCAAAGTTATCCTTATCTTAATAAGACTAATTGACTAAATGATATTTATGGGATTAGGTTGCACGCTGCAGTAGGCTTTATTGATTCATGATGGGATGGGTTGCATGTCGCAACATGTCATGTTAGCTTATATTAGCGGTGCTGCATGATCCGCCCCTACGGAGTCTGACATAACAGCAGTGAGCGCAGGTACCGTTGAGTGCTGGTGCCGAGTGATCGAGAGTGTTAAGTGATTGGGAGGTGTTGAGTGATTAAGAGTGTTGAGTTATTGGAGGTGCTGAGTGATTGAGCATGCTGAGTGAGGTTGAATAACTCGAGAGCATGAGCACATGAGTTTATCACTGTGGTGCATTACATTTGACATGTATACTTGGCATGTCGGCATAGAGATGCATTTCCTCATGCTATACAGTATTGTGACATTTATGACTTCTCATACACATTGACATGTAGGCATAGAGATTTGCTTTCTTCATGTTATCTGATAATGGATCATCTTATCTGTTGTTGAAAGTTTTTGGGAAAAATAACAGTTTTTCTGACATACTCACATTTTGGTGACTTCGGTGAAAGATTTGAGTTTTACTGTTATACCTGACAAGCATGTGTATTTTCTGTCACTATGAACGAGTTGAGCATCATATCTTTGAGTATTACTTGTACTGATTTCATTATATTGTTATGAGTTATTCTTGGCTGTTCGTGTTGGACTTTGACCACTATCTAAGCTCGTCACTGCTTTCAACCTAAGGTTAGGTTTGTTACTTATTGAGTACATGGGGTCGGTTATACTCATACTACACTTATGCACCTTGCATGCAAATTTTGGAGTTGATGTTGTTGTGTATAGAGGAGCTGGCATTAACGATGTACCTGCGCTCCGGTTATAGCTGCCTCTTGTTCATGGTAGCTTTAGATTTATAAAAATCTGCTTATGTACATTTCAAACAGATGATGTATTTATTTCATAACATCTTTGTAAACTCTAAATCTTAGAAGCTCATGAGTCGTCCTACTAATCCTTGAGAATTTTTTATTAAAGTTCAATTATTTCATCATTTATTTTCTCGGTAAAATCTCGTTTGAGTCGGATTGTTGCTAATTGGCTTACCTAGCGGGTTGGGTTTGGTGACATCACGACTAGTTGGATTTTGGGTCGTGACAAGTTGGTATCACAGCTCTAGGTTCATAGGTTCTACGAGTCATGAGAAAATGTCTAGTAATGTCTTGCGGATCAGTATGATGACGTCCATACCTATCTTCGAGAGGCTACAAGGCATTTAGGATAAACTTCCCATCTTTCTTTTCCATATCGTGTGGCATAGACTCAGCTTGAAGTGTATCTCTTTGAATTCCTTCCACTCACTCGTATGCGCATGTAAGCGTTCGGTATCAGTCGTACAACGACGGCTTATGGAATTCCATGGATGAGGTGCGAGATGTGTTTTCTGTGTTTTGGTGATGGCCTAGTCTGGAGACTTGAGGTCCGATTTGGACAGCAACTTAGGCTCGGTAGTTTCACTTGTGTGAGCATTTGCTTTTGGACTTCTATGTCCAGTGGTGTCCCTATGAGTGGGACTGGTGGCTCGGTGAGTGGTTGGATGGATATATGATGAGTATGATGTGATTGCGTGATGTGTTCATATGGTTTGAATGTGACGAGAAGAGTTCGCTTGAGATGTGCAAAGGACTATTGGGTGATCAATTTCTATGGATGTGTTATACGGTCTAGAGTTATAAAGGTTTTGAGGGATTATTTCATGATATTTCAATTGTGTAACGAGGGTAGATTCTCATGTCTTGTTGATGAGTTCAGACTCAAGGAGATTAAGTAATTGTGTAGTAGTTGGATATAGAGAGATGTCAGTTTGAGGCTAAACAGGTGGGTTGTCACCTGCAATGTAATCTACGGATGTCTGATCCTTATGATGTTGTGTGGAGGGTTTCTTTTCTACCAGTGGATTATATGTGTTGCGATTTAAGTTTGGATCGGTGAGAAAGTTGACATGCCTGTCACTAGGATGAATGCAGGCTTAGCTGATGATTTGAGGTATTTTGGGTTGTGTTGCAGGAGCTTGTGAAGGATTTAGTTGAATCTCATTGCATTATGGCAGTTATAGAGTATGGGTATTGTGAGTTATCAATCGTTTTTTCTATGGCTTTGAGCCAAGTGGGGGATTTTGTGATCAGCAATTTGATTGCACGGTTATGTGTTGTATTGGTTTCAGTCTGAAGCATACTTGTGGATCAGTTATGACTCGCAGAGGTTGGTTTTGAGGGTGACATGAGTAGGAATTTTTGAATACATGATGTATTACCCCTTATGGATATATGGGAGTCTTGGAAATAATCTAGGGTGTTGTTTTTTATGGATGTAATATACCAAAAAAAGGATTCACTCGGTTTCTTAGAGATGTGGATTACTTCTTGGGGTGTTGTCTTGCTAATGGGGTACAGGTCATTCGGCCGCTTTGGTCAGTGCAATTGAGAATTGAGCAGAGTGGATGACTCTTGAGAAGGTTCTAATGTATTCAAAATTTACATGCGGCAACTGGGAATTTTCAGATTTGTATGTGGCTAGAATATGAGATTTGCATTGGTTGGTGTCGAGACTCGTGGTATTTCTGTATCACTATGGATTCTACATTTCAATACCAGAAAGGTAAAAGGAACAACTTTAAATTCACAAAAGGTCTCTTCAGAATGGGTGTCTCGGTAGTGGTACTTTTGGGGTGCTTAAGAGGGAATACACCGGCTTATAAGCCTTAGGGAGGGGTGGTTTTATGTTAGGATCTCTTGTGGTGAGATTTGGGTAAGGATCATGGTGTTCTGGCAAGGAGAAGTGTCAAATTGAGGGTAATTCGGAAGGAACTCGGAGAAATAGGACAACTTGGTAGTAAGTTGGATCACACGGTAATGAATATGATCAATTCTTTGAGTACTTATGATATAGTGAGTCTCTACAGGTGTTTTATGGAAATACTCTTAGGATTGGCGACCTGTGTGGTTGGTTGAGTTAGAGGGGTTGAATTCTAATGGCTTGGTTATGTGCAAATGGATTTCGAAGTGTCCTCAACGATTTCTGCCATAACTTGAGATGGATATATCTACAAGTATGAGGGGTATGTAGCATGTTATGATTTTCTCCTGGATGGGATCAAGCCGGATGTTTCTAAATTTTCGGGTATGTATTGTGCTTGTGACTCAGAGTTGATTATCAGATTCTCGTTCTTTTCACATAATGACACGATAGATATGGTGCGTCCTGTGGGATTTAGATTTGCATGTGCAAGGTCATGGTTCAGTTTTGAAGGGAAGGTCATGAATTATTAAACAACATGGATGGTTTCAGATGATTAGGTGAATGTTATTACTACTTGGTATCTCCTGAGAAGGGTGTGCATTCAGAAGGCGCATTGAGTTTTGACTTATGGATGCTTCATTGGTATTGCGGTACTCGCCTGGTTGATCGACTACTGATGTTCAAATTTTGCTATGTGGCGTGAAAGAATTATAGAAGTATTTCTCGTGGGAATGATTATGTATGAGGATGTGGTAGTCATTTGAGTGGTGGAGTTGGGATCGACTATGGTGATTCATGTGTTCTATGGATTTGGAGACTGGGAGTTCCCAGAAGCAGATTGTTTCGACGCAAATGATCTCATATACATTCTTTAAATGACCTTCCGATTTATCTCTTTTCTTCGTAAAGGTTGACTGTGCATCATTTGCCACATGTTGCTAGTTAAGTCGCCCACGTGACAAGTCCGTCTTTTACCAAAACATCTATTTGTGTATCTTGTATATATTCTATGTATGTCATGTGTATCAATGTTATATACATGATATACATAGGATATACAAGTGACATATATACACAGAGAGATTTATGATACCATGCAATTTTTCCGATTCGGCGGTTCGATCTGTGATTTATCATTACGGACGTTGATAAGATCCATCCATTTAGCAGCACCTTAGGATGGCATAGCCTTAAAAGTGAAGGGCAAGGTTCAAACAAGGAAAGGCTTATGGTGGATACCTTGGCACCCAGAGACAAGGAAGGGCGTAGTAATCAGCGAAATGCTTCGGGGAGTTGAAAATAAGCATAGATCCAGAGATTCCCGAATAAGGAAACCTTTCGAACTGATGCCGAATCCATGGGCAGGCAAGAGATAACCTGGCGAACTGAAACATCTTAGTAGCCAGAGAAAAAGAAAGCAAAAGCAAATTACTGTCATTATTGTTACTGATCGATAAAATTCGATAAAATCTATATCTATAAAATAAAGAAAGAGGGAATTCTTTTATGGTAAAAAATTATGTCATTTCAGTTATTTCTCAAGAAGAAAAGAATGAATCTGTTGAATTTCTAGTATTCAATTTCACTAATAAGATACGAAGGAGAAGCGCTACGAAGAACAAGAAGTTCTGAAGTTTAAGGATTAATTTCTACCAGGTGACGTCGAAGCGGAATTCATAAATAAGTTTAAGAATCTGAAATAAGGTTTTAAAAAAATTTCTATGAGAAAGTACACGAAGGAGTTTAACCTATTATCTCTATGATGTAGAGTGAAGGAGGAAGACAAAAGGCAATATTCGAGCTTCATTTGATTTCCTCTAATCACCCTCAAGCACAATTGATCCAAGCTTGTAGGAATCTTGTTCAAAGGAATTGGCAGTGATTTTGTTAGCATACTCATAGAGAAGAGAGAAAGTAAGATCGCGGCCGACTGGTTGGCATCTGAAGCTTTGAAGTAGCCGCAAGGTTATGAACATGTCTGCCTAGACATAAGATACGTAAAGAAGAAGAAAAAAAAAGAAAACATTATTGTAAATGGCACGAGAAATGGAGCCACTCTACAAATAATTGTGTAAATTTCAGGAATCTGATTCACTCGGTGCTGGACGAGGTCAGGTGATGGTCAACAACTTTAGGCAGGAAATGCTGAAAAGCGGTTGCGATGCAATAACTCTTTTCCCCTTATACGCTCCAAAAAGGGTATATATATATATATGACTTACAAGTGTCATACACTTGAAACACAAAATTGTAGTGACATTTTTCTGCTCCGAATTTTGATTCCAAAGCAGTTCAGATAACCTTCAATCTTTTTCAGATTTTGTAAATAGTCTCGTAAATGTTTCCGACGAATTTCATGCACACCCACACAAAAATAACCATTAAAAATTTTCTAATTCGAACTTAAGTTTCAAATTAGTTTTTAATGGTGGTTCTCCAAAGAAGAAATTAAGAAAAACGTTAATTAGGCGAAGGAGTTTCTGCGTAACGAAAAGAGAACAGACAGAACTTGAGGAAGACATAGGATTTATGCTTAAAAATTATGAGAGAAAAGATGAGCAAAAAGAAAAGATATTTACAATCCTTCATAGTATGGGTTTTATTGGAGGTTGTATATATTATGGAAAGATTTTGTTATTATATTCTGAAAGTATTGTGAATGTTACTAAATAATTTTATTTTATTTTGCATATCTGAAAATTTGACACAAGTATTCTTCGGGCGGAGGCACAAGCCGCCTTACGGTATGACCAGACCCAATAGCTTTTACTCAAACAGTGTGTTGATATTTTGAATTCATAAAATATGTATAAATATTAAATCTAGAACTCAGTCATTAACACTTGAAGTTGTGGTCCCAAAATTAAAAACCCATAAGTTTGAAATTTTGGGTCCGCATCTAATTCTTTGTACCCCTCAGCTGTATAGAGTGGCTGATCAACAAAGTGCAACTCCAAATATATAATAGAGGAGGGTTCTATATCCATTAAAATAATTTTTCCCTAATTCTTTTGGGGGTGAGTCCGTGAGTATTACATTACAACAAATGAGAGAGAGAGTGAGCGATGGAATTGAAATTTTGCTCCTAAAAAAGATGCAAAACGCAATCCTAACTTATTTCATTATGCATTTGTTCTGAAAATCCAGTCGAAAATTAGAGAGATGAAAGGAAGACGAGGCAAAGTCTCTTGCATGCCTCATGATCAGTATGTGATGCAAATAATTTAAGATTTTATCCACTGAAAGGTTATATCTTACAATATGGTTGCTAATCGGAAAAATTATCTACTTATTGGAGCATATCAAGATTAATATAACCAAGTTGCTGAAAATCCATTTCAATTATATTTGCAAAAATAGTATACTAGAACCTAGTAAACTATAGCAATATATAGGTAGATATTTACCAGCTTAAACAATTTATAAGAGAAATTCACAGTACATAACAGTAAATTGTATAACAGACACCAAAAGTATAAATTAACAGAAGGTTCTTTCACAAACCAAGAATTTCAATGGAAACATGGAAGTCCAAATAACTCTGATCTTCATTGCACATGAAAATCTCTATTTACACCAGGTAAAGCAGAATACATAAAACAACCTAAGAGTGTGAATTCCATCTCAAACCGGTGATGATATCAACAAGTTGATGCAATAGCCTCCAGCAGAGCAACTACAAATTCCATTTGTGTTTCCTGATTCACTCTGTTAAAGGTAGGAACATGGACAAAGATAGACTTGTGACCTTTTTGCTCTGCAAACCGGAGAGAATGGTAATATACATAATTGCACACAAAACGGCCTGCATCGTCAGACATTGTTACTTCAAAGCCTTTCTTCTTTAAGAATTCCAGAATTCCCTCGGCAGAGCAAGATGTCTTCAACCAACCAAAAATAATAGATTAGGACACAAGGAAAACGGAGGGAATACAGGAATGTGGAACGATTAGTATAACAAAATTGAACTCGCTATCTGATAAAAAATCTCTTTACTGAGACAAGTGAGCATATGTCAATAATACTCATCAAAATGTCACTTTTTTAAAACCGAGAATATAGCAAAAATTTAACAATTTGATAGAGACGAAGGCTAGCCAAATCCTTATATCTTTACTTTTTCTTCTTTGTGTAATTTGTCGCCATTTGATGCATTAAATTTCCGTTCGGGTAGATTTATGTTACAAAATTCCATTTTGACATCTGTTGCAACTTTACAATACTCAATTCACCAAGTAAAAGTCCAGAACTCCATATAAAAGTTGAGATTGAAATGTTTGTTTATTGTCATACTCATATACAAAAGTGTTTCAACAGAAGTAATACTAGCAAATAAGGTAGTTCATAATGAGTCAGTAAAACTAAGAGTTATCACTATTACTATTTTCCTTGTGCCACATGTAGTAATTTTATTAGCATGTTGAAAATTTCTTTCAGTTTCATTCTATACAACTTCACCGGTGGCTGCTGAAATTCTATAGGGGCTGCTGCTATTATTGTTGCTCTTGTTATCTTTTTCCCAATAACTTTCTTGCTCTTATCATATTATTTCCTTCCTCATTTAGCCCCTATATATACAAGTATCTTAAGTGTCCTTTTAGAAATATTCTACAATTTTCCCAACCTTAAAAATCTAATTCTCACAAACAAGATTCAAGATGAGCTCATCTACCTCATCTATGTGTCACTTCAATTTCAAGGGCAATTTTGGCCATTCTATACTTTTTCAGCTACTTTCCTTTTCTCTTGCCTCAGTTTCACACATTCTTATGGAATTTCCATTGAACTCTACTTGCAATGCATTCAATACTGCAGGTCTACTTTTGAAACTCATATATTAATATTTCTCATAATATTGATTGTAGTATTTGTTACTCATTTTTCGTTACAGATTAGATACGGGATTTGCATGAAATAGAGGTCGTTTCTCTTTTTTATTTTGTACTTATCCTAGCTATAAAATAAATGCATCACATTTCAAAGAGACAACTTCTTTCCAGTTTATTGAGCAACATGCATATAAACATGCCAAGAAAAAAAATTACTTTTTTGCCTTTAGTTGAATGGTATATTTTGGTAGCACAACCGAGAGAAATATAAGATATACTTCTTCATCAAATATACATAAGCAGATTTAATAAATATCATATGAGGAATAGAAAAGACCTTTCTTGCTTGATTTATTCCTCCATCTTCCGGAACAATAGGCGATCGCTGTGGAAAATAAATAAGCATCTTAGCATCACGAAACATCAAGCTAGCTCATCTCAACCTACTTCATTTTAGTCATGAAATAAAGACACCCTACCTGAGGTTGCCAACCAAGCTCATCTGCACAACGAAATGTGGCTTCATTCACTGCCAGACTCTCTATTGCAAACTTTGTTGATCCACTGTTTACTCCAAGGTGAAGCTGAACAGATAAAACAAGACTTTTATATCAAGAACACTTCTTATTTTTCTCCAAGCATTCCATGTATGTGTGTGTGTGTGTGAGAGAGAGAGAGGGGGGGGCGGGGGAGGGGGTTAGGAGCAGGCATAGTAAAACTCAAGGCCATCAAAAAATAGCACATCAATAATGTATGCATGATAAACTCTCCCTACCAGACTCAAAGTTCTCATGCAGGGCTTAATTTATGCTGTTTTCATTACTTGCACATTTTTTCTCTATAATCCTTGATTTCAAGACCTTCTAATCTTCTCTATATCATAGCTATACGGGTCAAGCATTTCCAAAAAGAAATCCAATCAAGTCTTCACAAACACTGCCGCAAAGAGTGTCCCTCTCGGACTTTTTTCCAAGCTTCAACGGGCTCTCCTATTGTTTGCATATTGAAGACCGGATATGTACCACCAATTTCTATGGATTTAAGTTGGCATGCTAGAATGCCAAATAATGGTTATGTATCCTGATATCCCACTAAAAATTGGTAGCTAATTGTTGAGAAAGCTGATTAGCTAGAAAGTTAGGCAGCAACAGGCTTATGTTTTGGCCTTCTTTTCCCTTCAGTCATGCACTCTCAGTCCAAAGACTCAATTGCTAGTCTCTTGGCCACAAATTAGCATCTATTCGTAGGTTTCTACTATTATGTCTGAGATGGTAATGGAACTAACAAATTAGCATCATACTATCCAAATAAGTTAGTCCGTGAAATTTGGTCTTCCACAAGGATAGAGAGTTTTATCTTTCAGTTATCCAATTTTAAACCTCCAAAGTCTATGGCCACAAGTTCAGACATAGTTGCACAGTCTGATAAATGCGTATTTGTAGTCAAATTCATCTACAAGTGTCAATAAAAGAAAATGGAAAACTAACTAGCAATAGTTGCTCCATGGTGTACCTGCTACCTCCCACCAGCATCAGGTACCAATGCGAAGAAATCACCTAGTGCTTTTGTCTCTGCTGGAATTTGAACCTAAGACCTCATGATTTTCAACCCACCACACCCAACTCTTATATTGAACTCAATAATATAAGAGTTGGTATTACTGAACTCAATAATGGAACCAACTCTAATATTATTGAGTTCAATATACCTTTCCTCCCTGTGCTCTGTCCCAACGGACAAACCATCATTGCTCCATTTCATTTTATATTCGGTGTATGTGGAGTTTGATATTTGACTAGCTGCAGAATGCTCTAGGCTGAAACTAGGGCAGGAAATAGATACCTTCTAATTCCACCAGACTTGAATAAGCCCTCAATCTAACACTATACGAGTATCGATCATTACGTCACCACAATTCATTTACCCAAGAAAATGTCTACAATTCGGAGGTAGTAAATAAATAGAAAGCATCAGCAAAAAAGAGAACCACACATCCAATTATTCATGCTTCATAAATGTGCATAATTTGTGTATATTCCTGCAATTTGCTGCATAAAAAAATTTAAAGAGGGAAAATTAATCGATACAAATTAGTCAAAGGAAAAGGTTGTCTTGAAAGAACTAACCCATATGACTTGTCCATTATTTGAACTGTTTTCTGAAGAGGACTCTGACTCTATGACCTTCAACAACGTCGGAAGTCCACCCTCTCCAGCAGTTTCAAGAACAGTACAGCTACCCAAGGTCACACCAGCAGGTAATCCTCTCTTCTTAACAAAATCTTTCAAGATATTAACTGTTGTCTCCGTAGGATTCTGAGCAACACCGTGAAATTTCTTGAACCCCGTCACATGGATGGTCACAGATTTTGGCCCCTCCGATCCCATTTCCTTTCTCAAAACACGAACACGATTCCTAATACTTGATAGCTTCCACAATTAATTACCTAGAACAGCCTCTTAATCTTGATCAAACAGTCAAAGCTCTTAAAAGCAATACTAAAAATTTCAGTATAACATGACAAGTACATTAGTAAAACTGGCCCCATCCTAGTTTCATACACAAATACAAATTCATTATAGGAATTAATAACGAGTCATGTCCCGCATATTAACTGCTGGATTTTGACAGACAATCAACATGGGCAAAAGAACATCTCAATATTTCAATTTAAACACCAAATAAAAGTTAAAAGAACATTCTCAGTGCTTACAAAACAATTGACAAGGGAAAAACAAAAACCATGATAGCTACATGATTAAACATATATTCACCTTGTTATTCATTAATCCCCCTTGATTTACCAGGGCGGTCCCCGACCACATTTTGCATTCCGGGACTAACTAATCTTTCTGTTCCGACCAAACAGACTAACCCCATTGGAAATTAAATCCTAAACCTGGCATACACTTCAGAAGCCTTCTTATCGACTCAAGATGATTTCTATATATACTCACAAGTGCAATGAAAAACAGGGTGTGTATACTATTCTAAATGCAAAGTCAACCTCTTAACAAAATACCCATCAAGCCACACTTCGGAACCAAATTAAGTAGAACACACATGAAAACAAAAGGAAATTTAAAAAAAAAAAAAGAGGTCATAACTTTACCCAAGAATCAGCTGCATAATGACACAAAAATTTCCAAACAAAAAGGTACACAAGGTAAAAATTAAAAAAGTGACAACTACCCAAGTTTACCAGTTTGAGTAAAATCAAGAACACAGAGCTACTAAAGGCAAAAGGTCTTAACAAAACACCCATCAGATGATAATCCTGAACAACTTGGTAAAACCAGATTAACAAGTGAATATAATTGGGGGAAGAAAACAGATCATAACTTTAAACAAGGAAATAATGTTGTAGGAATCAGCTGATAATTACACCAAAAGGTCCTGAATTTCCCAAAAAAATAATGTTGCATACGAGTAAAAACAACTTATATTACCCAAAGAAAACAATTACGGTGAAAAATCAAGATCATAGAATGGAAAAATAAAGACTACCCATATATATACCAATTTGAGCGAAATTAAAAAAAGCAAAAGATCATAATCTTAAACAAAGAATCAGCTGCATAAGTGAACCAAAAAGTCCAGAATTATCCATAAATACTTATATATACAAATAAAAACAACAGTTTAATAGTATTACCCAAATAAAACAGTTGTCTAGAAAAATCAAGATCACATACTGGAAACATAAAGACTACAGATATCCTATACCACTAAATCAATATTATTGAGAGACATTAGAAGACATTTCATGAGATGGGTTTTACCTAAATTGGGTGGAAGCTTATTCCAGTTCTTTCTTTTTCTTGGGATTGTCAGAACAAAGTTGGTGTTAGCTGTATAGGTATTTGATTGCCGGTACACAATAAGATAAAAGACTGATCCAGTGTTTTATTTACATATTAATATACGGCGACTTTAGCTACTCATTTGTTTTGTCTGCTACTCTCTTCTCGTAAGAAGTGTGGAGTAGGGACCCGCTGTTGGAATGCTGAACGGTGATTGATTGGACTTATATACCATTTCTACAGTCTTTATTTATGCCTAGGTTCTTTTCACTTTGGAAATGCTTGGAGGCAAAAAGTGGGCAGGTTGCCTGCATCAGGGCAATTAAGAACTTGTATGATTGAGCTAAAATTTGGGTTAGGATAACAAAAGGAGACTCAGAGTACTTTCCGATTGTTACAGGGTTACGTCAAGGATTTACGTTCAGTCCGTTCTTATTGTTTTTGTGATAGACGCACTAACACATTATATTCAAGAAGGGGTGTTATGGTATATGTTATTAACGGATGACATAATTTTGATTATGAGACGCGAGACGGTGTTAAGGAGAGGCTGGAGGTTTGAAAACAGGTCCTTGAGTCTAAGGGTTTCAGGCTAAGCACGACTAAGATGGAGAACCAGTGCAAGTTCAACACCGAACCGAGAGAAGCAGGCATGGACGTGAAGTTTGAATCAAGGTCATCCCAAGTAGAGACAGTTTCAAGTACCTTGGATCGGTTATCCAGGGGATGGAGAGAGAGACGAGGATGTCACAAACCGTATTGGATGGGGTGGATGAATTGGAGGCTAGCATCTAAAGTCCTGTGTGACAAGAAAGTGCCACCGATACTTAAAGTTATAGAGTGGTGGTTAGACCAGCCATAGTGTATTGGGCTGAGTGTTGACCAGTTAAGAACTCATATATCCAAAAAATAAAAATAGCAGAAATAAGGATGTTGAGATGGATGTGCGGACATAGTAGGATGGATAAGATTAGGAATGATGATATTCGGGAGAAGGTGGGTGTGGTTCCCATTGATGTCAAGATGCGGAAAGCGAGGCTCGGATGGTTCGGGCACGTACAGAGGAGAAGCCCAAATGCACTGGTGAGGAGGTGTGAGCGGCTGGCTTTGGAAGACACGAGAAGAGGTAGAGGGCAGCTTACGAAGTATTGGGGAGAGGTGATCAGGCAGGACAAGGTATGGCTTCAGATTTTCGAGGACATGGCCCTTGATAGGAAGCTGTGAAGGTCGAGTATTAGGGTTGCAGGATAGGGGGAGTGTCGCCTATTTCTACTTCGTAATGATGTGAGACTAGTCTAATAGGATTTTTGTCTTCGACTGCTAGTGGTTAATGATGTGTTCTCACTACTCTTTCATTTTTTATAGTGTCGGGTTTATTTACTGGTTATCGCTATTGTTTTTCATCTATTTTCTGATTTTTACGATGTTATTATTTCTTTGGTTTATGTTGATGACACCGATATATTGTCTCTTTTCTCTTTTCGTCTTCTTGTGCTGAGGGTCTTTCGGAAACAACCCCTCTACTCCCTCGGGATAGTAGTAAAGTATGCGTACATACCACCCTCTTCGAACCCCACTAGTAAAATTTTATTAGGTTGTCGTTTTTGTTATTGTTGTGGCTTTGTGATTTTTTCACTTTCCTTTTTACTAGTTTCACTACGCTTGTTGCACGTGTTCTCTATGAGAATAAAATTTTACAAAATTAGATAAGTATTTTAAGATTTGTTCTTGAGTCATAAATTAAAGGTTAAAGAAATATTGTAAGTTTTTGAAAATGATGATTGTTATCCTAAAAGGAGAAACATAATGTCATAAAAGTCTTTAACCATCTTACTATATTCAAAAACAAACTCTAATTCAAATTTGTAATTTCAATACTTCAATTTTACAAGTTATTATGAATCTTTTTTTTAATTTTAACATACAACTTTAAAGATTTAGAAGTTTTTCGAATTCATTTTATATGAGAATTTTTAAAGCTACATGCTCTTATGTTTATTATAAAAGACACGGCACACGTTAATAGTATCCCAGAAGAAATAAAAAATCAAATTCATGTTAAATGAGAATTACAATTTATTTTTTCAATTCTCATGGATCTTGTTAGTATTTTAAATTTAATGTGTGTTTATAATAAATTCTCGTTTTAATTGGACATTTTTAGTAAGTGTGATTTGATTCAAAAATAAAATTTTAATTGTTTATATTTTTTAAAAATTCATGAGAAAATTGTTACTAAAATATGTTCTTGTATATTTCTCTAATTTCTTATCAATGTTTTTATTTTGGTATGTTTATAAGCGGGCTCATAAACGGCGAAAGTGTAAAAACCAAAAATTGTATTTGTAATGTCGTTGTAGAAATTTATGTGCACGCGAGTATAAAACATACTTTTTAAATTTGATATCACCCTTATTTAATTTCTCTGGCCAGAAAAAAATATTTAAGAATCATACGATTACAAATATACAAGTTTAGATAAAAAAAAATTAAACTAACAGTGACCTCCTTAAGGATAATTGGTCCTTGCATAATTTTTTTTTTCCTTTTATCGTGTGGACAATCTTAGTTTTTTTATTTTTTTATCTATTTAAAGTAAAATTTTAATTGATTTAGAATTCTAATATTAAAATTTTATATATATGTCAAATAAGGAACAATTTAGTAAGTCAAACTTTAGTTGATTTCAAAATCCTAAATATTAAAAAAGTAAATTAAATAATATGATAATTTTTTTCCTAATGTAAAATATATTTTTAAAGGGCAGAATGGACATTTAGCTAAGAGGCTTTGTCTTTTTAATATAGTATAGATTTAGTAGGGACATGGACAACTCGGTGCACTAAGCTTATGTTAAGTGCGGAGTCCGAGAAAAGACCGGACCACAAGGGTCTATTGTACATAGTCTTACCCTATATTTCTGCAAGAGGCTGCTTCGTAGGCGTTTACATAATATTTAGTTGAAAATATAAATAAATAAAAAAAAGTACTTGAAATTAAAAGGTGAAATTTGCAGGAAGTATTTGCAAATTGTATGTAAGGTTTATATGATTAATTTTTATTTATGCCAAATTAGTTGATTAACGGATAAAGTGCTTCATACCGAAACATTAAGGCCTCATTTGCTTGCACTTAATGGAGGCCTGAATCTTAATCATTCAGATCTCAGACATTAAGTGCGTTTGTTTTTAAAGTTTGAATCTTAATTATTCAGATCTTAGTCATTAAGTGTGTTTGTTTTTTTTACTTCACAACCACTTAACGGGTCTGAATAGGTCTGTATGATTAAGATCTATAACAGAGACTTAATTTCATTAAGATCCTATCACATATTCATTATTAACTGCCGTCACCACCTACCATTATCAACTACCACCATACCACCACCACCTCCACTACCACCACGCCGCCATCATCCTCAATCATAGACGCCACCATTATCGACCATCACCACCCATTGTTTCCACCTTTCCGACCACCATATATCATTCTCACCCACCTCAACTGACCACCCCATCACCATCAACAACCACAGTCGATGCTGCCCATTATTATAGCCTACCACTACCCACCCACCACTTTTCTCAGTCACAACTACTACCACCAGCCGCCATTATTAACTATCATCACCCACTACCACAATCATAATCGCCACCATTACCAATCACTACTAGCTACTAATATGAACCACCATCATCAACCAAAACTACCACCAACCACGCCTCTAGTCGGCATTCATCCGTTAGCCATCACCACCAACAACTATCATATTTTTTTAAAAATTATATATTTTATTGATAGAATATTAGATAAGTTAGTATTTTATTTGAATTTTATGTTTATTAATTTTCAAATAAAGATGAATTTTATACATTCATATGTTAAAAATCAAACAGTCTTAATTATTTCTATTCAGATCTTGATACGCATCTTAATATATTCAGATATGTATTCAGATTCAAGTGTCTTATTCTTAATACACATCTTGATATTCAGATGTGTATTCAGATTCAGACGTCTTAATCTTAAAAAAAACAAATGAGGCCAAAGTTTGAATCCAAATTTCAAGTTAAGAATAAAGGATGGTTCAATTCCTTTACTTTGTAATCTCCTTTTCCATTTTCCCTTTTAAGTGAAAAAAGAAATTAAGAATAAAGGAATTTAACATCCAATCACACCTACAATGGTATATAAGTGTTCTTACTTTGCAATAATTTTATTTTATTTTTATTTTTTAAAAAGCTGGCGTTAGTTATACGAAGTCTTTCGGAAAAAAGTTCAAAACTACTTTCAGTTAATTTGATAACTTAAATACAATAAAATTAATTAAGAAATGCATTTCAAACAGATCTTTTCTTCTTCTCTGAATTTTATAATTACTTTATTTCATGTGACATTTCTGAATTCTAAGTTAAGCATTTTTACACGATTACTTGGTCTAATCCTTTTTTATCTTTTTTTAAGTTGAGCTCATTCTGTAGAAGCTAATCTATTGTTATGCTGCCCTTCCTATTCTTTGTGACATCTGTTGATCGTCATGACTTTTATTGGTTATTTATATATAATTATTTGAAATATTTACTTTCTTATTTTTAACGGAATCCACAGAATAATTTTGATTTTTGAAATACGAGAAATTTATACAAATATAACATGTCCAATGGTTACAGAATTCAATTTTATAACATCTCTTAGTATATGGGTCAAAATCAGATCGAGGACTAAGTGGTGTAGAGTTAGGTGAGGAGAGTGACTTGGAAATCGTTAAATCTGGCGTGGTCGTGGTTGATCAGTAACTTCATGTGCCGAGTAGCTCGACAACCAGTCGAGGTCGAGGTCGAGGTCGAGCAACAGAGTTAGGAATAACAACTAATTTTATATTGGGATCCACAGAGGGAATATTCCATCGAATATCTTCTATGTTTGTACTTTTAGGGTTCTTAAGGAATATCTCATATAAATAGAAAGAGAGAGTGGGAAAAATGCATGTAAGATTCCATGTGATAAGAACACTTGTAAAAAGATAAGCTCTTAAACAAAATACAAAGAACTACTTTTCACTAAGATTCATCCTTTTGGTGAACCATTCTATTGTCTTTTCCATCAGATCCAAGAAAATGCATAATATTCTATCTCACTCATGTCATTCATCCTTGTCAGAGGAAGGAATCCTTCACCCTATTCAGTATGGGTAAATCTTCTCCTCTATTTACATTTATTGTCATATAATGTTATTTATTGCGTGCTCTCTCTATACAACATAACATCTGGTCACATTTATTATCTACATCTCATTTCGAGTATACTGTTATTCACATCATTCGTTATAGATCTAAAATTATTAGCTTTAACTAGGATTGTTCCCATCTTGATAAATCATTAATTGATTTAACCAAGGATTAACTCATTTTTGATCAAACACTTTGGCGCCGTCTGTGGGGACTTCTTAATCAAAGTCTTAGTTTTCCTAGATACAACAAAAAGCAACAACAACACGACATAAAGTCTCTTTTTTTTTTCCAGCGTGCGTAGTCTAACATGGCAGGTAATGGAGAGCAAAGACTTAAGGCAGTGGCAGGCCTAACTGCTAACCTCCTAAACACCATCAATGAGGTTATTGGAACAGACGAGGAAAATGTGACATCAAACGTTTCCCCTAGACGAAGTGGTTCACCCCTCCCTCATGGCAGCGTCACAACCTCCCATGGAAAAGGGGCCTCTACGTCCACAGCGGAAGAGGCACCACTAGCAGTAAAAAAGCTACTAGAAGCATGGCTAACGAGTACACTGACCAGCATACTCGACAAACCCGCCCAAAGGACGAGCAGGGAGGATGTACGAATCGGCATCACATCAGCAACTGATGAGCAGCACGACCCTCCTCCTGTAACAGGTATCACTCACACCGTTAATGATGCAGGTAATAACACTCTTGCAGCCATTCTGAAGAAAATGAAGGAGATGGAGAATGAGAACAAAGCGCTCCTCGACCAAATGAAGGAGCACCAAGAAAGGGTAGACAAGATACCGGGCGCCCCAAAGCTTTTACCAAAACGGGATGCCGACCGGTTCGTGGAACAACCGTATAGTGACGAGGTCGCATCATATGCTATACCTAAAACATTCAAAATGCCGCCATACTTGAAGATATATAACGGCACGACAGACCCTGAGGATCACGTCACCCACTACGTCACTGCACTGAAAGGCAATGACCTTGCCAAAGAATAAATATCATCTATATTGCTGAAAAAGTTTGGTGAAACCCTAACCGGGGGAGATTGATGTGGTACTCACAATTACCTGCGCGGTCCATAGAAACATTTGAGGAAATGCCCGACAAGTCCGTCACCGCCCATGCCGGAGCTAAGAAAGCAGAGGCAAGGGTAAACGATATATTCGCCATTAAACAGTCACCCGACGAAGGACTCAGAGACTTCCTCGACCGATTAACCCATGTTAGAATGACTCTTCCAAATGTATCGGAGGGAATGTTGGTAGCAGCTTCCCAAAATGGGTTAAACAAGAGCGGTTCGCGGGCGACTAGAAAATTATTGAGTCGACTCATGAAATACCCCTACCACTTGGGACGAGATACATAATGCCTATTGTGCCGAGGTGAGAGCTGACGAGGACGACCTCAACGGACCAACCCAACGGTTGACATCGGTCCAAATGGAGTCGAGAAAAGATCGCAAAAATGATAACATAAGGGACCATGCAGGTTCACACCTCAACCGTGAGAGACACCAGCCGTATGTCAGAACTGCTGTCACACCCCCCCTCCCTTTCATGGCGACGGTCCATCCAGGCCGCAGAGGGACTGACCGAAATAAAAGAGGTATGCATCCACTACTATCTGCTCATAATTTTTGTGTTTCTCCTTCAGAGATAGTCTACGCCCTGGAGAAGCTCGGCCCAAAGGTAAAATGGCCACAAAAGATGAAGTCCGACCTAAATACCAGAAAGTCGAATGCCCTTTGTGAATTCCACCAGGAACGAGGTCACTAGACCGAGGACTGCATCGCCTTAAGGCAAGAGGTAGTAAACATGCTCCACCAAGGGCATTTGAGAGAATTGATGAGCGACCGAGGAATGGCGAACTTTGCTCGAGGACGTGAACAACATCAAGGCCACCCGAAGCTACCCTCCCCAGCTCGCACCATCCAAATGATCATCGGTGGAGGCGACGATGCGTCAATCAACAACGTAAAGTTCACAACCACCCATAAGCTGAAGCGATCAATCAACCATAAACGATATGAAGACCTCGAAGAAAGTATCATCATCGACGAGTCGGATACCCACGGTTTGACCTTTCCTCATTATGATGCTCTTGTTATTAATTCGTGCATTTCAGATACCGATGTGAAATGAATTATGGTCGACGACGGAAGCGGTGCGTGCATTATCCACCCTCGAGTTCTCACACAAATGAGGCTCAAAGATAGGATAGTGCCACACTGCATCACATTAACAAGTTTTAACAATGCAGTTGAACAAACTTCCGGAGAAATCACACTACCTGTTCTGGCCGGTGGTATCACTCTAGAAACTACATTACATTATGGATCAAGATACGTCGTACAACGCCATCATAGGACGACCTTGGATTCACGCCATGAGGTCCATCCGTCCAGCTTATATCAGGTCGTCAAGTTTCCCACCCCATGGGGAGTATTCAGCATCTTTGGCGAGCAGCGCACGACCCAAGAATGCTACTACATCGCCCAAGATTGCACATACATCAACAATTAAAGGCAGAAGCATAGCAATTACCGAGGTCGAGGTCGGATGGCGACGAAGGGAAATATGTCATCAAGGACCCAGAAATCGTGGAGGCTACGAGATCAATTGTCGAAGACCTAGACCCCGTTCAACTCGATAAAAGCGACCATATCAAAAAGGCCTATATTGGCCATAAACTCCAAGAACCAGGTAAATTCCATCAATTTTTAGCTAACAATGCATACTTGTTTGCTTTTTCTCATGCATATATACTGAGCATCCTTAAGGAAATAGCAACACATAAATTGAATGTAGACCCATTCTACCCCTAGTACGGAAAGTTAGAAGAAAATTCAATGCCGCGATAAGTGATGTTGTCTGCGAAGAGGTAGAAAAATTGCTTGAAAACGTCTCTATCAGAGAGTCAAAATATCCCTAATAGGTCGCCAACGTGGTTATGGTGAAGAAGAAAAATGGGAAATGGGTAGACTTCACAGATCTGAACAAGGCATGCCCGAAAGACTCATTCCCACTACCTCATAGTGATCAGATCATCGACACAACAGCCGAGCACGAGCTGTTAAGTTTCTTAGACGCCTATTCGGGTTATAACCAGATCCTCACGGAGGAAGAAGGCCAGGAAAAAAACTACTTTCATCACCCACCAATGGACGTACTGCTACAAAGTTATGTCGTTCGGATTGAAAAACACAGGGGTGACGTACTAGAGGCTGGTAACTGAAATGTTCAAAGAACAGGTAAGCAAAAAATGGAAGTAATATAGACGACATGTTGGTCAAGTCGAAAGAAAGGAAGACCACATCGACCATTTGAGAGAAGCCTTCAACATACTCAGGTGGTATGGTATGAAATTGAACCCCGAGAAATGCGCCTTCGGCGTAACCTCAGGAATGTTCCTTGGCTTCTTAGTATCGCAACGAGGCATCGAGGTCAACCGCGACCAAATCAAGGCTATAGAGGGAATACCAAAAAACTTGACCAGTAAGAAGCAGGTGTAGAAGCTGACCGGCCTATAGCCGCCCTATCGAGGTTCATATCACAATGGAACTCCGCGTGCTCAAAAAAGATAACGGACTCCAATGGAATCCCGAGTGCATCAACGCCCTAAAGGACTTAAAGGCGTATGTTGGTCGAAATCCCAATGCACACGCAAGTGTACGTGGTCGACAAGTAATATAGGATTAA